>LBNU01004884.1:36284-58861 GCA_014162995.1 Artemisia annua
GGGAAGAAGATGCCTTTAAATAGCGGTTAACCAAAGGTTGGTGAGATTTCTAGGAGTTTTATATTAAAAACAGTTAAAGTGATTCGAGTTTGGTGAGATAATGAAGTAATAGTGGTGTTAGTTTTCATACCCCATAAGTTCGGCTTTGTTGTTGTGCCTAACGCGGGTCAACAAAGTAGTTCGTCTTGTTTGCCTAAACGGGGTAGATTTATCAATCCTAAGCGCTCGTATGAAATAGTGCACAAGTTCCAGTTTGGTAAACGGTGGCTACGTGTTATAGCCATAATTTAGTAGTTGGGCAGTACTGTATCTATGACTAAGTACTGCTTTATTGGTCTACGTAGTCTATGAACTGGCAAAGTATAACAGGTGACGTCATATAATGAATGACGTTAATTTAACCAACATTTAGGGATATATATTAGTATAAATGCTCCGTGCGGAGGTTGCCGTCCTCCTGTGTACGTTAAATAATAGTGGGATTTGGCTACCTATCGGCTAGACATGGGCGTCACTGCAATAGACTATCCTAAATTTCGTTCACACCGGACACCAGCCGGGCAATCCGAGTGCTAGGTTCATGATATGAGGGACTTTCAGTGGCAAAAGTGTGTCTTAGGCAATAATAATCAGGGTAGCATACAGAAAAATACTTGTGTTCATGTTTGTAGCATGTAATATGTTTCAATAAACAAATAGAGTGTTTCATTAATCGAGTAAAATGTTTAAGATAAACGAGTAAAATTTGTAAGTAAAATGAGCATGTATCTCCCCCAAAGAGTTCAAAATAAGTAAAAGAGGGGTTATGACTCACCTTGGTGTAATAGCAGTCTGATAGTGAAAATATAAGTGTGTGGCACCGACACGCGACCTAGATTAGTATGGCAAGTTTAGTTCGCAGTTCCAGTTTAAGACTCGATGAAGTGTAATAAGTTTTAAAGTTTTACATTGTTTGTGTTATTGTTGCTTGTGTGGCAGCATTTAAGTTTGAAAACAGCTTTTAAGTGTTTGAAAGTATTGGCTCTTAGAAAAGTGCATAAGTATACAAGCAAAAGTACACATGACGAATAAGTCCCCGGTTCGAAGCTAACCAAAAGACTATGCACGGAAAGTATCACAAATAAATGTCGCGATAAATAGACGTTGTCGGATCAAATAAACAACTTCGAACACGAGTTGGGCTCGGTGTGGGCTTCAGCCCAACACACCCGCGGCAAACAACACAAATACAACTCAACACATGTTTGACCCATTAAGTTTTATTAACCCCCTTTGTTAGTTGGGTAAAAGATAGATTTGCATGTAAAGGCCAACATTGTGCATGAATTCCTGTTGTAGAATTTAAATATTTAGTAACAAAAACGATTCGAAATTAATGAAAGAATATTAGTTAAATCTCAATTAGATTAGGAAAAGCTAGTGCTTTTTGTATATAAAATTTTTGACTTTGTATAAGTAGTCATACCGTTCCATATGAATTTCAGTAGTTTTCAAAGTAGGATGCTTGTTGATAATGCTATTTAAACTCATTTCTAAGATTTAGTTATTTTTGTCAATACTTGTAGCCACCAAATTAGCTGGTGTCATTTTTCTTCTTATATTTCCCTAAATTCCATTTAATCTAGATGAACCAACAATGGGCTTTTAATCCCAATTACCCATTCGAATTTTAACAGTGGCCAAGGGGCTTAAATTTCAAGTTTCATTTAAACCAAAAACATGCTAAGTTAAATTCATTATGTTTTAAAACAAATTAGGTGATAAGTTAGTAAGTTATATGAGTTAGTTGAGGGTGTAATAGTAGTGACAAGAATGAAACAAAGTAAGAGTGGTTCGACGAACGCCAAGCACAATCAAAAGAAAGATTTAAACCAAATTAACACCAACACTATATTAGCAAGATAAGCCAACATGCATAATGATGAGCAATTAACAAAAACAGAACTTTTATACTTGAGCCAATACTTTTGTTTTACTTAAATTTATGTTTATATTTCCTTTGTTTATCCAAGTCCAAAAATTCATCGTATGTTCACCAAATATATACACAAGTCGAAACTAACGAAATAAGCTATAACTTATTTTGTGTATAATAGTTAGTATGTTATGGATTAAGATTTACCACACAAGCACCAAGGACACAATCTTGCACTTATCTCATGCTCAATCGATGCACATGCAAATAAAGAAACAATATGTAACTTGAAAAATCTTTAACACTTTTACATGACATTAGGTGTATTTCAGTTTTGTAACAGTATAACCAAAAGAACACAAGTTTTGAGATTTGAAAGAAACCTTACAAGTTTTCCAGTGTGGTTCGATTTGCAAGACCCAAGAGCACCAATTTACTACCAATAACCCAAGATAACTTCCAAGCTTGCTCCAAAGTTCCAAATGTAACTAGTTTTAATGAAAGTTTGAGTAAAAATGATGTTTTGGTGACCTTGTGTTTTCGGTAGACTATAAGGAAAACAAAGGAGGAGTCTTTTATTGTTGCTTTTGAGTTGCTAGCATGTGAATGATCTAATTAAGCTAAAAACAAATAGTGAGTGGGAGTTGTCACTATCTCTGCACAACTACAAGGAAATCACGTGAAGTTTAAATGAAAAACTGAATATGTGTTTTGTCGATCGAATTTATCAAGGACCATGCAGAAGTATTTTGAGTGTGCATTGACCATGATTTCTAAAGTGAAAGAAAATGTATGTTCATATTTGGCTAAAACTAACTTTAGTGTTACGTCCTTATCACATTTCAATGTTTGATAAAGCATGTGAGTTGTGTCTTGGTATTAGGGGGTGGCAAATAAAAATAAAAGGGAAGGGAGTATAGATTCAAATTTATTATGTGTATTTCGTGCCCCGTTAGAGCTTAAAGTGTAGTTGTGGTGCCCCGTTTTGGCGTTTTTGAGAAAAATGCGTAAAATACGCTTTTGTGAATGTCTTTATAAAAATAAAATAAATACATTATTATTGACTCAGAAAGTATTCATTGAACTTAAACCACGACTAATGTAGGGTTGGTATGCGTGCGGTGTCGTTGCATGAAATATGAGTTACGTCACATAATTAGTTGACGAATATCATTCGTAGTTGTATATAAAAAAAATTTAACATGAAAATAGTTAGTTAAACATTCAAAATAAATTACTTCATGTTTAGCGATAATTAATGACTAGGTAGATTACGGGGTATTACAGTTGGTTGGATTCAATCTTAGTGTTCTTATAAGTTTTTACAATATTCCACACCACAAAGCAGGAAACTACTTATAAAGCTTACTGACACAAAGCCAATAACACAACCTTCAATTATAATGCAGCTGTCATCCTCACATAACAATTGAAAGGAATGCTAACTGACTAAGGATTTCAGCTCCAAATTATTAGCCATCTGCTTTAAACCTTTTCTCAAACACCCTTAATTCTACTTGCAGCGAACCTACTTTATAGTCAAAGTTCTTAAAATCAATCAGAAACTTTTCTAATCATTAAATAGCAGCCACCTCCTAATTAAGCATACCATCAAAGTGCGCAACATACCAATCGTAAAAGAAACAAGACCCAAGTTACAAGGCAATCTGCATAATAACCATTCAGGCAACCATTTACTTATACTTCACTATCAAATTCTCTTTAGATAAGTCCACCTATTAAAATCAGCTACTAACAATTTTTCCGAGGAAAGGTGTATTAGTAGAGGAGGGTTCGCAGAAGTTTACAAGGGAGAGATCACCCACTCAAAGGTAGTGCAGTTGCTTTAAGGCGTTTATATCGTGAATATGGACAAGGAAATCTTGAGTTTTGGAAAGTTTTCTCTTACAAACATGAAAATTTTTCTGTCTTAGGGTACGTATTATGACGATTGTGACGAGAAGATCCTCCTTGTGTACGGGTATGCAACTAATAAAAGTCGTCCAGTATCTTAGCAGCGGAAAGCTAACATGGGTACAAGCTGATTAAAAAGTGAAAATGGTTTCCCATCATGTGAAGATAACATTCAATTTTGTGAAAGTCATCTTTAAAGAATACAAAAATATCATTCAGTATTCTCACAAAAAATGGTATTCTTGATGAACCTATAAGTTGTTATTAGGGGTGTTTACAAATCGGGTAACACCTACAGTAACCGAAAATCAAAATTGAACCGAACAAAATCGAATGGAATTTCTAACCAAACCGAGTTTGTCAAAACCGAACCGAACCAAATTGAATATTTGGTTTTCGGTTTGGATATGGTTTTGTCAAGATGTAAACCGAACTGACGAAAAGCGAATTCATATAAATATATATACTTTTTATATATGTATATACCTAAATAAAAACCATTAAAGTTATTTCCTAGTATAAATATAACATTTTTTAAGCTTGAAAATATTCTTTTTGCTAAGAAAAAACTATATAATCAAATGAAGAAAAATATATAAATTATGTATATACAATAATTGAGTTCAAATTCGGTTTACGGTTCAATTTAATTCAATTTGAATTCAGTTCGGTTAAATTTCGGTTTACTAGTACCGAACTAACCTAACCGAATCGACCGAATAACCTAAAACTGATGAAGACCAGTGTATTAATGGGCTCAAAGATACTAAAAAGCCCAAATTATCATATCCATTCATCATACAATAGGGCTAATAGGCCACAAATACAAAATTCACAATCATATTCTAAATCATTTCACTATACATGCAAACCAACGATTAAATGACAATATACAATAATTCATTTCAAGATATATTGTGATAATCACTTGGATAAACCTGTCTTATCGAAAATGTGGTGGCACCCGTGGTGGTGGAGGCAGCACCAACGAAACAACTTCGTGTTTGTTCCTCTCATGAAAGTTCTTGATATAATCTGAAACCATAAGATTGTGACTGAAGCCTCTAGTGTACTCGTTTGTGTACTTTCACTGCCACGTTCATCGGGGCCGTGAATCTTGATGAAAGATGGTCTCTTTCCTCCATCTAAACCATCCATTTTGCGCCTAGTTTGCAATTTTGGGGTCATGTTTTTAGGTGGTTTTATCGACGGATGGTGCCTATGGGGCGGCGAACGAGAACTACTTGATCTACCGTCGGTTAGTCGTGGAGGAAATGGCGAGAATTTGAGGATGTTTTTCAATATTTGCATACACTTCTCACATGAAGATATATTATTTTGGCTAGAACCAGATGTCATGTTTTGAAGTGATTTTGAGTAATATAGATTAATACCCACAATGGGTATTTATATAATGTGTTATGAGTTTCGTAAAACATAAGAAAATCTAAAAAGGATAGGAATTATTCTGTGGGGTATATTATTTGTATGAGAGTTGATGGTAAAAAGATGTAAATGATTAGGGTAAGAAAAGCTAAAGACCTTTTTCTTATTTCCTTTTGCTCAAAAGCTCATGTGAAAGAGAAAAAGAATAACTTTTCAGAAGAAAAACAAATCTCTTGTATACAGATGGTCTCTTTCTGGTTACATAAAAAGGTATTCTAGGATAGTCAATTAATAAGATTTACATCTAACACCATAATGTTCAGAAACCAAACACAAACATAGAACACGTAGGCGACATGGTTTATGAAGGAAACCCGTGGACCTTGTGAAGGCTTACTGTCTCTAAGGCCTAATCGTCGGCCTAGGACCACAAGTATGACGATGTCCAAGCGCACAATTGAATTAGCTACATGCGTCCTACTTAAATAAATTTTTAGTCCTGGAATCACGGCCTGTGTGAGCAATTTACTATGCGATCAAGTTGCTATATTTTGGTCAAATACTTGTGTATTTGTAAATTGTTAGCTTTGTATTTTTTATAATATGAAGTGTCGGTCATTAAAGCCCAATATCATGTAATAGGTTGCGTTAGAAAGTGTTTTCATAAGTTATATGTTCATTTATCATATACTAGGAAGTTCAAGGGCTAAATATGTATAAGCCTAGAATCTAATATTCCTAGCTCTATATATACATTGTATACCTTAATTTAGAAGGTTGGTTGATCATTGTGGAATAATACAAGTTCTTCATTTTACACATAGTGATCCTCCCATCTCTCTCTCTCTCTCTCTTCTTCTCACTTTCTCTCTCTAAGATTTGATGAATAAGGTCGTGATTTAGGTTGTATACGGGTTCCTACATAAATCTTGTACCAATATCTGTGATTTATCTGTAACTTGTCTAATACGGTCATGGACAGTCATAAATTGCGTAAAATACTTGTATCGATTTACTTTTCTTCACTTTAAATTCGTGGTGCTAGTATTTGTGTTTTCTTGAGTGGGTTTGAAATTTCTGACTCAACTCGGTCACTTTTCTGGCCATTTCCCAAACACCCCAAGACGTGTACGTACCTAGTGGGATTTGAACAAGTAAGACCTCTCATGAAGACATCAAAGTGTCGACAACTATAGGTCACCTTAGTGGTGGTTGGTCATTTATATCATTCTGTAAGGTGAGCCGTTTATCTCTTCTTCGAATTCTCCATGGTTAAGAATCATCAAATTATTCCGTGTTATTTCAGAGTCTTTAGGTGTGTTGTAATCCATCAAGGGAACTAGAACCTTCTTAACTCCATTTATAATAAACGAGTAAGTTTTCTCTTTACACTTGTGAATCGCATTTACATCGTACTCCCATGGTCTCCCGAGAAGAATATGGCAAGCATCCATGTCAACTATGTCGCACATGACCTCTTCCTTATATTTTCCAATCTCAAAAGGGATTTTGCATCGCTCAGTAACCTTGATTTTGCCAACTGATTTGATCCATCCAGTACGGTACGGATTTGGATGCTTTTCAGTAGGTAGCTTCAATCATTGTACAATGTCCCTTGATACTATATTTTCGGTGCTACCTGTGATCCTTCGATTAAAAAGTGAAAATGGTTTCCCATCATGTGAAGATAACATTCAATTTTGTGAAAGTCATCTTTAAAGAATACAAAAATATCATTCAGTATTCTCACAAAAAGTGGTATTCTTGATGAACCTATAAGTTGTTATTAGGGGTGTTTACAAATCTGGTAACACCTACAGTAACCGAAAATCAAAATTGAACCGAACAAAATCGAATGGAATTTCTAACCAAACCGAGTTTGTCAAAACCGAACCTAACCAAATTAAATATTTGGTTTTCGGTTTGGATATGGTTTTGTCAAGATGTAAACCGAACTGACGAAAAGCGAATTCATATAAATATATATACTTTTTATATATGTATATACCTAAATAAAAACCATTAAAGTTATTTCCTAGTATAAATATAACATTTTTTAAGCTTGAAAATATTCTTTTTGCTAAGAAAAAACTATATAATCAAATGAAGAAAAATACATAAATTATGTATTGTAATTCGGATTATTCAGGTCAACTCGAAAACCGAATTGAGTTCAAATTCGGTTTACGGTTCAATTTAATTCAATTTGAATTCAGTTCGGCTAAATTTCGGTTTACTAGTACCGAACTAACCTAACCGAATCGACCGAATAACCTAAAACTGATGAACACCAGTGTATTAATGGGCTCAAAGATACTAAAAAGCCCAAATTATCATATCCATTCATCATACAATAGGGCTAATAGACCACAAATACAAAATTCACAATCATATTCTAAATCATTTCACTATACATGCAAACCAACGATTAAATGACAATATACAATAATTCATTTCAAGATATACTATGATAATCACTTGGATAAACCTGTCTTATTGAAAACGTGGTGGCACCCGTGGTGGTGGAGGCAGCACCAACGAAACAGCTTCGTGTTTGTAGATTTGTGACTGAAGCCTCTAGTGTACTCGTTTGTGTACTTTCACTGCCACGTTCATCGGGGCCGTGAATCTTGATGAAAGATGGTCTCTTTCCTCCATCTAAACCATCCATTTTGCGCCTAGTTTGCAATTTTGGGGTCATGTTTTTAGGTGGTTTTATCGACGGATGGTGCCTATGGGGCGGCGAACGAGAACTACTTGATCTACCGTCGGTTAGTCGTGGAGGAAATGGCGAGAATTTGAGGATGTTTTTCAATATTTGCACACTTCTCACATGAAGATATATTATTTTGGCTAGAACCAGATGTCATGTTTTGAAGTGATTTTGAGTAATATAGATTAATACCCACAATGGGTATTTATATAATGTGTTATGAGTTTCGTAAAACATAAGAAAATCTAAAAAGGATAGGAATTATTCTGTGGGGTATATTATTTGTATGAGAGTTGATGGTAAAAAGATGTAAATGATTGGGGTAAGAAAAGCTAAAGACCTTTTTCTTATTTCCTTTTGCTCAAAAGCTCATGTGAAAGAGAAAAAGAATAACTTTTCAGAAGAAAAACAAAGCTCTTGTATACAGATGGTCTCTTTCTGGTGACATAAAAAGGTATTATAGGATAGTCAATTAATAAGATTTACATCTAACACCATAATGTTCAGAAACCAAATAGAAACATAGAACACGTAGGCGACATGGTTTATGAAGGAAACCCGTGGACCTTGTGAAGGCTTACTGTCTCTAAGGCCTAATCGTTGGCCTAGGACCACAAGTATGACGATGTCCAAGCGCACAATTGAATTAGATACATGCGTCCAACTTAAATAAATTTTTAGTCCTGGAATCACGGCCTGTGTGAGCAATTTACTATGCGATCAAGTTGCTATATTTTGGTCAAATACTTGTGTATTTGTAAATCTTGTACCAATATCTGTGATTTATCTGTAACTTGTCTAATTCGGTCATGGACAGTCATAAATTGCGTAAAATACTTGTATCGATTTACTTTTCTTCACTTTAAATTCGTGGTGCTAGTATTTGTGTTTTCTTGAGTGGGTCTGAAATTTCTGACTCAACTCGGTCACTTTTCTGGCCATTTCCCTAACACCCCAAGACGTGTACGTACCTAGTGGGATTTGAACAAGCCTCTCATGAAGACATCAAAGTGTCGACAACTATAGGTCACCTTAGTGGTGGTTGGTCATTTATATCATTCTGTAAGGTGAGCCCTTTATCTCTTCTTCGAATTCTCCATGGTTAAGAATCATCAAATTATTCCGTGTTGCTTCAGAGTCTTTAGGTTTGTTGTAATCCATCAAGGGAACTAGAACCTTCTTAACTCCATTTATAATAAACGAGTAAGTTTTCTCTTTACACTTGTGAATCGCATTTACATCGTACTCCCATGGTCTCCCGAGAAGAATATGGCAAGCATCCATGTCAACTATGTCGCACATGACCTCTTCCTTATATTTTCCAATCTCAAAAGGGATTTTGCATCGCTCAGTAACCTTGATTTTGCCAACTGATTTGATCCATCCAGTACGGTACGGATTTGGATGCTTTTCAGTAGGTAGCTTCAATCATTGTACAATGTCCCTTGATACTATATTTTCGGTGCTACCTGTGATCCTAAAATTTAACTCTTGTAATGCTTTAATGTTTGTTAAGACAATTTTAGTTTAGTTTAATTATGTATTGTAAGTATGGGTCATAATGGGTCAAGGCAGTGTATAGTTTGGGTCGAATTCTATTAACCCAAACAAGCCTTATTAGTTAGTTAACTAGATGACAGTTAATTTGGTTAAAACGGTTATTTAGTGAAAAGACACAATGGTTAGGTTTGTATAGATGTGTCGATTCACATAGTATTTAAGACATGAAATCGTTTAATGAAATATCAAGTTTAATATTACTGTTTCATCCATTCTCTTCTCACAATTCTCATTCATATTCATACACAGTTTTATACATACAAAATGGTTAACACAAACGATTTCATAGAAGCAAACTTGCTTCATTCCAAACCTGTGAAACGTGCCCAACATTGGTATCAGAGCCCATGTTCTGATCCTAAGGGGAAGCAAGTTCATTTGAAAGAAAAATATACCACAGACAAACACCATACACAAAACCTCACAATCCCAAACACCCCACTCTGGCCCAAATATAAAAAACACATTTCCCCTGAGGGAAAACAGTTACTCAAAGAAAAAGTTGAAGAAGTTATGTCTTATAACACACTGAAAACCACAAAACCACCAACTGGTAGAGATTATAAACAATTGGGTGAAAGCAGTGGTCTATCAAAGAAGATGAGGCGTGCACGTTGCTATATATGCAAAGAAAGAGGCCATGTGTTTAAGCAATGTAAAAACAGAGGAAGAGAAGTCATCATGAAGCCAAGTGTTGTAATCTCTACAACAACAAAGGCAGAAGAATATGGCAATTTCAAATATGAACCAGAATGTGTTCATGTGGTCACAGATTTTATGGTTGAAGGGTCTGACAGAAGAAATTGGGACGATATATGGTACGTTAGTAGTACATATAAACAACATATGAGTCCAATGAAACATTTGTTTAGAAGGATGATTCAAAGGTTCAAAGTGGAAGGCACAGAAGAGAGGGAAAGAAAGTTCTTAATCTCCTATGGAATAGGAGAAGCATATGTAGAAACTAATGAAGGGACTATGGTAGTCACAAATGTTCTCTATACCCCTGAAATTACTCTAAACATTCTGAGTTTAGACCAATTAGAAGAACAAGGCTACATAGTAAGTTATAAGGGAAACAAATGCAGAGTTAAGTACATGTTTGATGGTTCAGAAGATCAAACAGATGTACATGGAAGTGCAATAGAAGAGGATGAGGAAAGCATCAAGAACAGCCACAACAAATTCCTAGATGAATATTTCAGATCACTGGATCTTGAAGAAGAATGTTCTCTAATCAAAGGAATGGAAGAACTTAGGATGGAAAAGGGTGATGAGCAAGATTATATGGACAGAGAATACTTAAGCATGAATGGTACCTTATACTTCATGAAGGTAAACAACTTCAACAGATTTGTTGCTTTCCTAGATTTGTTGAAATTAGATAAATTGGTTTATGGAAATTGGGAACTGTTAAGAAACAAATTTGTGGAGATGTTAGAATGGTTTTATATGATACACTTGAATCAAGAACTGTTAGGGGAATTACCACCAAGGGTAGGGGTAATTAGAATAGACTTGTTAGGTCTATATAAATTTGTAGATGCATTGGGAGGGTACATGGAAGTATCACTCAGCAACAAATGGAATCAAGTGGCAAATCTGTTAGGATTGGCATATGAGAATCAAGAGGCAGTCAAAGAAATTTACAAGGAATATATTGGCATGATCAAGGTGTATTATGAAGAAGCAAAAAGGGTGCAAGGAAAACCAAATGATGTGGAAATCAATGGCAGAGGTGCTGCAGACATTGTAGAACCACAGGTTGATGCAAATGAAGATGCTGAGATGCATGATATGCTTGAAGGAAATGCAAGAAAAAGGTGCAAGACTGTAGACAATGATGTACTCATGAAAGAAAACAAAACAGGAAGCAAATATGAAGAAAGCTCTAACAGCAGTGATGATTTTGTTATCATTACTTAAAGATGGAATCAAGGAAGACTGGAAAACAAAGCATTCAAGCATTAGGGAGGAAAATGTGATCCTAAAATTTAACTCTTGTAATGCTTTAATGTTTGTTAAGACAATTTTAGTTTAGTTTAATTATGTATTGTAAGTATGGGTCATAATGGGTCAAGGCAGTGTATAGTTTGGGTCGAATTCTATTAACCCAAACAAGCCTTATTAGTTAGTTAACTAGATGACAGTTAATTTGGTTAAAACGGTTATTTAGTGAAAAGACACAATGGTTAGGTTTGTATAGATGTGTCGATTCACATAGTATTTAAGACATGAAATCGTTTAATGAAATATCAAGTTTAATATTACTGTTTCATCCATTCTCTTCTCACAATTCTCATTCATATTCATACACAGTTTTATACATACAAAATGGTTAACACAAACGATTTCATAAAAGCAAACTTGCTTCATTCCAAACCTGTGAAACGTGCCCAACACTACCACTATTGATAATAACATCGAAGACCTTTTGATGGATGACACAACGTGTTCGAAAGAGGTTATGTCGCTGAAATTTATCTACTAGTTTAGGAGTTAACATGATACGACGAATGACACACGACTGCGCTGAGTATTCACCATCAGCATAAAAGTCACTATCTAAATCATGGTGCGTTGGTTGGCATATATCAGTTTCAATCTCTTCATAAACTCTTTCCTCATGTTCTTCTCCGTCGTAATCGTGTTCCCTAGTTGTCAAATTAATCTTTCCTCCAGTTGCCCTACAATCACTAGAACGGTGACCAGGTACCCCATACTTGAAACACTTTCCGGTTACGGGTCGTGCATATGGGTTTAAAGGTTTGCTTGTGAGTGTTGGGATGCTAGCAGGTAGTTAAGTAGACTCTTTTTGAATAGGTGGACTGCTTTCTAGTTTATATGACGACTGCCCAACGCTTGATACATTCTTGTTTCTGTTTGTAGAAGGAAAAAGTGTTGAACGGTTACTCTTTGCAAGCTGATTTTCAACCCTAATCGCGAGATTATAAGCGTCATCTAACGTGTAGACAGGAACAAGAGAAATCCTATGTTGTATATGATAACGTAAACCATTGATATAACGTGTTACCTGTTTAATTTGTAATATCGTCTTCCTCATTTGGTCACTTGCTAAGTTGCTAGTCTGCTAATCACATTTGGTTGATAAACTCGATTTTAGCAATCTCTCCAATCTTGTAATGTACTTTTAATGCTTTGTAGTATCTTGCTAGATGGTTTTACATAATAAAATTATGCCGTTAAAAAAAGAACTAAACAGCATAAGAAATTCTGCATGATAAACAACTTTAGAAATATGATAAAACAATATAAAACAAAAATCTCCATCGAATGCGAACTGTTAAAGTTGACCAAGTCACAAACTTAGATAATATACGACGATGAGAATCTTTTTGTTTTTGCTTGTCAAAAAAAGGTATCGGAGTAATCAATATACACTTGCCCCGTACCGTACCAACTTGCCGGTTTAAGTTGCAATTTCTATTTCCTCGTTTAGGTCACTTGCTAAGTTGATCAAATTGCCAATTAAAAATATCGTCGAACCAAAAATATAAATATAAATATACAAAGTTGGCATGAGGATGATCGCAAGTTGCTTCTTCCGAATGGATGACTTTACCTACCAAAATAATTGAGTCAAACAATTAAAAAAATCATGCATGTTGCTAGTTGCTACAATAAAAAAGTGAATTTTGGTTGCATCCAATGCCAAGTTGGGCCAGCATTAGTGTTGAATGTAACGTTTAATGTTAGCTTCGAAGTTCTAAAAGCTTTTATGAAAGCTATGCTCGATTTTTAAAGACTTGTAGTTTTTAACAAATCATTCTTTTCATTATATTCTATAATATTAGTTAAAAGGTGATTTATAACTTAGGGCTAACAGGTTTTTTTTGTCCAAGGTAAAAAAATATGTATTTTTGAAAGCTTGATACAGTAGATTGGTAAATACCATCATGAAAACTTGTGCAATAAAAATGCTCTGAAAAAAGAATAAAGTGCTTGAAGCTTCAATGTTGTTTTATTTATTTTTACTTTAAAATATGATTGAAAGACAAAGAGAATAAATTAAACTCCCGTGCTCCTAAAAGGAATACATTGCTATAGCAGAAAATTCTGCATGATAAACAACTTTATAGGAAATATGAAAACAAATATAAAACAAAAATTCCCATCGAATGCGAATGTTAAAGTTGACACAAGTCACAAACTTAGATAGATATGACAGACGATGAGAATTTTTTGTTTTTGCTTGTAAAAAAAGGTATCGGAGTATCAATATACACTTGCCCCGTACCGTACCAACTTGCCGGTTTAAGTTGCAATTTCTATTTCCTCGTTTAGGTCACTTGCTAAGTTGATCTAAATTGCCAATTAAAAATATCGGTCGAACCAAAAATATAAATATAAATATACAAAGTTGGCATGAGGATGATCGCAAGTTGCTTCTTCCGAATGGATGACTTTACTACCAAATAATTGAGTCAAACAATTAAAAAAAATCATGGCATGTTGCTAGTTGCTACAATAAAGAAAGTGAATATTTTTTTTTTTTTCTTTTTTTTGAGCCTTACCTCTAATCCGATCCCAATTTTTTTTGTGGATGTAATTGAATACTTTTTTTTTTGGTGGATTTTCCCATAATAGGCCCGATTTCTATTTTTGGTAGGGCTTTTGAACAATACCAAAAATTTTGCTCAAGTTTATAGAGGCCAGCATTGGAATAGGTTCTTGTGTTTGATTGAAGAAGAAATATGTCCTTTTTATAGCGAAATATATTAAATCAAAGTGATGTTAACTGTCAGTATATGTTTCTTATGAATAAGTCTAATGCTCTTAGATAAGTCACCAATGCTACACCGATATTGGTCCGTATAAATTAAAGAGACTTAATTTGTAGAGACACAATCATTCTATGGAATTCTTATATCAATATATCATAGGAAGAAAAAATCTCTTAATTATAGAAATACTTGATGAATAAAAAGAATGTTCACAAAGGGAGGTTGATTTTTATATAACTTATTGACATAAAGCAGAATGATTTTATTTTTTATGTCAAAGAGGTAAGAAATCATAAATTTATGGAACTATAGATATTTACTTTTGAAAGCTTGAATAACAGTAGATTAGGTAAATACCCATCATGAAAACTTGTGCAATAAAGAATGCTCTGAAAAAGAATAAACGTGGCTAAATTGAAGCTTCAATGTTGTTTATTTATTTTTACTTTAAAATATGATTTGAAAGAGACAAAGAGAATAAATTAACTAGAAATGTTTAACAGTTCCTTGAAGTTGTTTGATGCAATGGCAACGCGGGTGTATTAATCTAATAACCGAGATTTAAATGATAAAAATTAAAACAATGGCTGGTCCAAAACCAAGTTGGTATTGCGGACGTCTAGCCCCGACTCCTTAATTCTATAGATAGATTTTAGGTTTAGTAAAGGCCCGGGTCATCGGGGAAGTATTCGGCCACTTAAAATGTGCACGGACCGAAAAGTTTCTCCGCCAAATTTAATCCTTGAAGTTAATGGTTTTCACAATTTTTTTTATGAAAACAAAAAAAAAATTAAAAAAAAAACAAAAAATAAAAAATTAGATAATTGTCTAAAAACACTTGCCACATTTTCAAACTTGTTAATCATTTCTATTGCAGGCATTGTTATGGATAATGTTCGAGCGTGTCCCCAAGTTTCAAAATGACAACGTCTTAAGCAAGCTTCAATGTCAACGTCGAACCTTGGCCATAACAATGCATACAATATACATTAGGAATGATTAACAAGTTTTTAAAATAGGAAATTAAATGTTTAGTTATATAGAAAGGAAATTTAGCCAAGTTGTGTATTTTTAGACGCAATATTATTCAAAAAAAGAAAAGAATATATTATGGTATAGTTGCTTGTATTGGTTTATATCCTTTTTTTTTTTTTTGGGTAAAGGGGATCCTCCACCCGGTAAAATATATTAACCAAATATAACTTTTAAAGTACAATGGAAGTGTGGCTGAAGTACCACATTAACATCAAGCAAACGCTTGAAACAACCACTTAGAACATTTATGACATGCCATAATGAACAACTAGCTATGAAAAACTAGGACAACCATGAAAGAAAAAAAACATCGCACGACAGTCACATCCGCACATTACTTCCTCAATTTGCCTTGGGACCTTTAAAATCAAACATGCTTGTTAAATTCCCCTCCAAATTTCCCAGGTAAATCAAGAACCTGGGCAGCGTAATCATCAGAAAAATAACCTTCAACGCTCGTTTTTCCATCCAGCTGATGACAAGTAACTAAACTCATAGGAATCGTCTGGCTCAAGAACCTCACATCACTGAATCAGACATACAAACCACATTACCTACCTTAGAGAAAGGAATTACCCCGTCTTAATGCCCCTCAACCACCGGAACAGGTTTCCGCATTATCATCACAAGTGTTCCTACTCCCATCAATAATGAGCTTTTCAAGCTTATCAATTTCTCGACCGTAGGGGGTAACTTGTTTTACCAACCTCAATAGACATCATAAACCTCAGTGTAACTATCAATCCTCCATAACATGGACTACTTTGCTCCGTTGTGTCACCCAACCTCAGGCCCATCTCCCAGAATTGGTCACCTCATCCATAAAGCGAACCAAATGGCATTCTTAAGTGACAATATCACTTAGATCATCCTGAATATACTTATGTGTAGAAGTATGCACATCCTTTTCACTTGATTAACCCTGGATCTTGCGCCAGCCATGCGTATTCACGGACTACTAGCATTATTTTTAGTACCATTACCTTTTGAAGACCGACGCTCCATTTGGACCCCACTTTTCTTTTTCGAAAACTGGCTGGCCAACGATAATTCAATGTGACCCTCCGGTTTCGAAAATCGAACTCCATCAATAACTGAGTGGGCCCCTTACCCTTACCTTGTTCGTTTAGTAGGCTTCTACAATCCTTCCTCATCACCATTATTCTGAACACCTATGTTTGGTTAACATTCTTAGGGCATGCAGCATCCAATATGATCAAAAATTTTACAATGAGTACAAGAGGCGGCTTCCCCATCATATTCAATATCAACACGCAACCAACGAATTGACCTTGCCCATTAGAAGAATGGAATAGCCACAACCACATGATCCAATAACTCGTCGAGAGATGAAAAACTCCCACAAGAGCACGAGCATATGAATTCTGACCCCAAAGACTTGTAGCACCCATTAGAGCTAGTTATAGGAATCTACACATAATAGGCTTACCAATTTGAGTCGTAATCAAGCTTAACCCAAACCTCCTGTATAAAGCAACAATTGGAAACATTAATGTAAATTTTCAACCATACGGGTGCTGAAGTAACTTCCACTTAGCAATCGTAGTATAAGGGACCACGACATTAAGGAAAAATAGGCATCGAACGTATCAACCATGCCCCGAACTCTAACACTTTATCCCCATACCAATCCTTATTGGAGAAAATTGAAAAGAAACGAAACCCATTATTTTAACACTAACACGTTCCAAAACCATATTTAAGCCAACGTATTCTTCACATAAATTCTCCACAAATGGGGAAAGCAAGCCGTTTCCCAATAAAATACCCATAATAGTGATTAACAAACCTCGCTGAAACATCAATTAATTTCTTGTCAGTGGGATTGCACATGAGCACCCTCCACGCCGGCTCCTTCAGTACGCAATTCACATAAGTTAAACGGATTTAAAACGAATGCTTTGTTTGAAAACAACGAAGCATAAGAAATTTAGGTGCTGTTTTTGATCCACTAAATTAGTATCATGATTAGCATTAGAACCTGTTGAATTAGCCGTTAGCAGCCATGGGAATCCGACTGACTCCATAGGAAAGAACACTAAATAAAAACCCTAACTAAAAAAAAACGAAAATCAATGGAAAAACCCTAGAAAAACCAACAGAACATTGGATTGGTTAAGCAGGAATCGACCCTCATTGAAAACACAAAAGATCGAGAAGAACGTACCACAGGCGAGATCCAAAAAAGAATAAATCGATATCAGAGAGACGATTAATGTAGCGATCGATTATGGTTAAGGGATAAAGGAAATCGCCATCAAGGGGAGTCGGTTAGGGTTTTTTATATTTCGATCACTTATATTTTGATCTCATATTATCTTTATATCTTTGTGANATAAATTAACTAGAAATGTTTAACAGTTCCTTGAAGTTGTTTGATGCAATGGCACGCGGGTGTATTAATCTAATAACCGAGATTTAAATGATAAAATTAAAACATGGCTGGTCCAAACCAAGTTGGTATTGCCGGAGTCTAGCCCCGATCTTAATTCTATAGATAGATTTTAGGTTTAGAAAGGCCCGGGTCATCGGGGAAGTATTCGGCCACTTAAAATGTGCCACGGACCGAAAAGTTTCTCCGCCAAATTTAATCCTTTGAAGTTAATGGTTTTTCACAATTTTTTTTATGAAAACAAAAAAAAAAAAAAAAAAAAAAAAAAAAAAAATTAGATAATTGTCTAAAACACTTGCCACATTTTCAAACTTGTTAATCATTTCTATTGCAGGCATTGTTATGGATAATGTTCGACGGTGTCCCAAGTTTCAAATGAACACCGTCTTAGCAAGCTTCAAATGTCACGTCGAACCTTGCCATAACAATGCATACAATATACATTAGGAATGATTAACAAGTTTTAAAAAAGGAAATTAAATGTTAGTGTATATAAAAGGAAATTAGCCAGTGGTATTTTAGACCGATTATCAAAAGCAAAAAAAAGAATATATTATGGTATATTGATGGTTTAAATATTTTTTTCTTTTTTCAAACATGAATGATGTTTCAAAGTTATGCGTTCAATTAGAATGACGTTTTGTGGTTCATGGCCATTGAAGTGGTGCTGGTGTGCTAAGAATAGAAGGAGAAAATTGCACAGGGATTAAAAATGATATCAAACTAATATGTTTAGGTCAGGGACTATTGGTGTGGTTAACTTTCGGGTTACACGGACTATGAATGCAACTTCTTTAAGGTTATATGATTATAGAAGTTAGTTGACACAAATCATCGAACCATCCATGTTCACTCTTAATTTATAAACCAAAAGGACGAGTTTGTCTTATAATGGTAATGGTAAAGGGTGAGCATAGGGTTTTTTGTTAAACCAAACCCCAAATTGAAAACTTTCGAGTATTGGAAATTGCAAATCGTTTAGTTTCGATTTTTCTGTTAGATTTTTTGTTTTTTATTAAATATTTTTGTTTCGGTTTTTTATTTAATTTTGGATTTACCAATGACTACTTCCGTCCCACAAAAATGTCCACCTTACTGTTGAAACAACGTTTGTGTTATATGTTGGTAGCGGAATCGAGCGTACTACATATGGTAGTGTTCTCAAGATCTCATGAGATTCCAAACGCCATCTACATTTTTTATATAAGAAATTAACAAGTTTATCTCATCATCATCAAATGGTAAATAACAGAGACGCCGGTGGTAATTAGGGGTTTAAGGAAATGTCAATTCTTTCAACCAATAGAAAATGGAAAGGGTAAAAGATAGACGTGAGGGTATAATAGTCATGACACAATAAATCTATGTACGTCAAGTAAATGCGTATGTGTACATATCACTGTTTTAAAAGAAAACTTTGAGTTTATTGAATAAAGAATAGATTTAGTTATACTAATTTATATGTTTAATTAATTTGTATTAAATGCATGATATATGAGAAAGAAAAAAAAAATCAAGTTTAATACATATTGCTTAACCAGTGTGTTTTATTAGACAAACTCTTTTTCTAAATAGAAAATGAATAATCATTTTAAAGTTAATCACACAGATGGTCCATAAGTTTTATTAAATTCACCATCTCTGATCTTTATTTAATTTTTGTCCACAAGTCAGTGCTTGAAAATTAGTCAATGCCAATACTCAGTAGTCCGTCCTTATTTTCAACCAAATCCGGTCAAATTAAGTCGTCTCATCAAAAGTCCTCTTTTGTCGTATCCCACACTCCTTTCTCGCATCAATACATAGAATTATAGAAACACACAACGACACGAATTTACCACCAAATTATAACACAAGTATATAAGCAATTAGCCGAAATACAAAATAGATATGCAGTTGGTGATAAGATAATAATACTAATAGAATAAAAATATTTAATGGGCATCTTTTAAAAGTATATATTTATATTGTTTATGTTTTTACGCAACCCATATATGCTCAAAAATAGAAGTTAAGAAAAAAAAAAAGTGAGTCAGTAAAGATGAGTAGGAAGAGATATTGTATACTTATTTTATTTGAGTTTTTTTAGTTCTTTTTTACGTGCACATTCTGGGAAACCTCGTGGTCAAGCGAACATATGATAGCTATGAAAGATTAAAAAATAAAGGATATCTATATGTATATATATAGAAGGTAGCCCTGCAATGTGTATTACCAGATTGCTAATCAGAATAGATAAAAGATTAGCTTCTTTAACCACTCCAACTCAAACTTTGAAACCCTTAGTTTTCTAGTATCTTGTTTTTCTTTAGTATTTTTAAAAGATTAGCTTCTTTAACCACTCCAACTCAAACTTTGAAACCCTTAGTTTTCTAGTATCTTGTTTTTCTTTAGTATTTTTAAAAATGACACGCATGAAACAGTTTGAACACCTCAAAATATCACTAGAAGCTATAAAAACAGCAACCGACAACTTTTCCAACGAAAAATGTATTGGGAGAGGAGGCTTCGGGGAAGTGTACAAAGGAGAAATCGTCCATTCCATGGGTAAGAGTGTGGTCGCCTTAAAGCGTTTAATTCGTACATATGGCCAAGGGGATCCAGAGTTTTGGAAGGAGATCATGATGCTTTCCTCTCACAAACATGAAAATATCATTTCTCTCTTAGGGTATTGTGATGAGGGTGGCGAGAAGATCCTCGTCTATGAGTATGCAACTAAAAAAAGTCTTGACTTGTACCTCTGCAGCAGTGAGCTAACATGGGTTAGACGCCTTAATATATGCATTGGGGCGGCTCGTGGACTGATGAGCCTTCATAATGAAATCGGGGCCCAACAACGAGTATTGCATCGTGATATCAAAAGTTCCAACATCCTACTGGATGAAAATTGGAATGCCAAGATATCAGATTTTGGTCTTTCAAAACTTGGCCCTGCTAATCAACAAATCACGTTTCTTGTATCAAACACCGTGGGTACGTGGGGATATTGTGATCCGGAATACGTAGAGACGGGGGTTTTAACAAAAGAATCAGATGTTTATTCTTTTGGTGTCGTGCTGTTTGAAGTATTGAGTGGCAGGTTAAGTTATGACAACTTCAAAGACCGTGATCGTCCGTGTTTAGTAAGATTGGCGCGACAATCTTTTGACCACAATACGTTAGATGATATTATTTANTATAGTAGTATTTTGCATGCATTTAATTAGGAAGAAGTGGTCAGTTACCACATTTCATTGTGTCCCACGTTTACTTATTTTGAGTCCACGTTCTTTAGATTGCTCCTAAAGCTTAGGATAGTTGCATGCATCTTTTTGGTATTTAACTGTAATTTTGCATTATGAAATGAAGAAAAGAAAAATGTTTAAGAAAAGTTAGTAGTTTTAGTAGTATTAGAATTCTATTCCTTTATCTATTTCTTGGAGATTGACTGCCTCAAGTAGTCCCTATCAATTTGGTGCTTTCATTTATTCGAACTATGCCTCCAAAACGTAACATACCATCAATTGAAGAGTCCATGGCATCCATTGCCGACTCGTTATCCAAATTCGTTGCATCTCAAATCTCGTTCACTGCCCAACTCAACATTATCATGGAAAAACAAAAACACACCTTAGCCTTCATCTCATCGATCTACCATGCTAACCAACGAGCAACCAACACACCATCCATCACCACACCACAGACAGGCACACAACAAGTTATCACACCACCACCACCACTAAATACCGTGAAACCTGAAATCACCTCGAAAGACATTGTCACCCAAAATATCACAACTACCGTCAACATTACTACAACCATCACCAAGACCGACATCGAGGTCACCAACTATACTCCTCCCGTGTTGTCGCCAATAATCCAACGTGATATGGTCACCTTCCATTCAACCAACATTCATCAAACCTGCGACTTTTCCACAGTGAAGGACAAGTTAGAAGCCAAATGAGTTCGGTTTTCGCCCTCACTCTTCATCACCCTTGGTTTTCGATGCGCAAAGACATGTCATTCCGGTCATCAATGCTATCCACCAAAGTTTGTTTTTCTCCAAAACAAACTGAAACCTCCTTGGAAACCACATGACACGCGGTACACCACCATGAGTCTTGAGGACAAGACTCGTTTTTAGGCGCGGGGTATTGATATTTGTCCAGGTCTTCTGCTGAGGCAGAATATAGAAGCATGGCTTCTGCTACTTGTGAAATTATATGGCTTGCTAACTTACTTGGTGACATGGGTGTTAAAAACTTGTTGCCAGTGGTTTTGCACTGTGATAATAGCTCTGCTTTGCAGATTGCTGGGAATCCAGTTTTCCATGAGAAAACTAAGCACTTTGAAATTGATGTTCATCTTGTAAGAGAGAAAGTATCTGCTGGGGTTATAAAAACTGAGAAAATTCATACTTCTCAGCAGGTTGCTGATATTCTGACTAAAGCTCTGGGTATTGATCAACATAAGTTCTTGTGTGATAAGCTTGGTATGTTGGACATGTTGAGGGTTGAAGGTTTGAGGGAGGGTGTTGACTAAATGAGTCAAACCTTCATTTATAAAGTTCAAGGTCTGTTTCTGTCATTACAGAAACATTACTAACACTAACTTTTATCTTTTGTATTTGTTTGTATGTTTTATATTGTGCAGGGACTAAAGCTGGGAACTCCTAAAGATGGATGCTATAAAAGGATTGCATTGGATTAGGGTTTCATATCTTTCTGCTTATCGTTGTCTTTCATCTCACAAGTCTCTCAAAGTTTTCTCTCTTGTATTGATATAACTGATCAATCATCTTGATCTAATTGTGTTATCTGTTTCTGTATTATAGATCATTCATTGTGATCTATTCTTTTCTAGTATTCTTGTATTGTAAAGATTGATAAGTATAATTTGAATCAAGGGGTGGTT
>LBNU01004886.1:3895-18489 GCA_014162995.1 Artemisia annua
TAAACCATACGAGTAACTAAATAACGTAGCTAATTATGATAATTCTAGCAACCTATTACATTGACTGAAATGACCGAGACTTGACTGAATAGTTGAAAACTATGATCCTAACACTAATTACTAATAAATCATACTTAATATATTCATTCAAATGTTTAATTTGAGCCATTCAAGGTCAACCCAAGTATCCATTTCAATCCATTCCAATAATTCCCAACTGTGACCCAAACCTACTTTGATCCACTTAGTTTTAAGCTACAAAAATTTTATATTTACTCCAGAAATAAAGTATAACCTAATAGGATGTTTGGATAAGCTTACTTTGTGGGATTTTGGAGTTATTTCGTATTATTATTGGAAAGATGTTGTGGATAATATATGTGAATATGTTGTTATATATTTTTTAGTTTCTAGTAATATTTTAAAAAATAAAATATATTTTGAAAGGTTTTAGATTATGGGAGGGCATGACTTACTATTATTTGAAAAGTTGATAATATATGTGAAAACACCAACACAGCAAATCATAATTTTCCTCACCTTTCAGCTCTAATAACATTATTAAAAATACCCACTTTTGTACGAATAAAAAAAATGAATGGTAAGGATGGTCACCACTCCTATTTTTTTTTCCTTGTGTCACGCTTGATGAATACACACTCTAGTGGTGGTGGCTCGTGAGGGTGGATCACCCTCTAATGCACATAGTCTAAGAGTTTACATTGAAATATATAAGAAGACAAAACAACTATATCAAGCCTAACAACCCATACAAAATTACAACCTTAATCCATGACTAAACATGCACTAACCAATATATTTGTAGAAAAAGTGAAGAAGTAACGTGAAACATAGTTAGCTTTATCTAACATATGTATCCTTTAATAAACCTAAGCTTGAAAGATTGAGTACACTTTTTTCTCACTTCATGTACGACTAATTTCTTCACTTTATTTGCATAATTGCCCGTAACAAACTGTAAATTAAAATGGGTTTGGGTCTCCACTATGTCCCTGTGAAAAGTTAGCCTGTTACAAATAGAAAAGTAGCTGATCGATGTATGAAATGGTGGCCAGCGGCATGAGAGCTATTTCTCAGACCGGGTTCAGGATGCTTAACGGACTCACCTTGGATCCCAAAATTCAAAACCAGGTTATTGATGCCTCTACTATAGGGATATGAAAGAATTTGTTCAAATAAACTAACTCGACATTGAAGCACCATCTGCATAGACACCATAAATGAAGTGTTAGATCCAACGATGAAAGAGACAAACACCAGAACTTGATGAAAAGTAGCTATAACGTAGGGGCAACATGGGTTGCACAACATGTCAAATTCTATTGATTCTCGATCAAAATGCAAGTATATTTTCAGTTAGAAATATAGCGTTTCCCAAATCAACCTGGGAGATGAAAAAAAATTACTTACCTAAACTGACCCGATTGATGCAGTTTTCAAACTGACCAGTTAGTGCAGGTTGGGTCAGCTCCACCTTATCATCGTCGTCATTAACATTAAGCTGAAAAGGGTTCATTGTCAGAAAAAATATATAGAAGCCAAGATAAGAAAGGTTAAATAAACATCAAACTCGGACCAAATTACTGTATCATGTAACAGGTTACAAAGAAGAGGAAGAGAGAGATAGAAAGACATGCTATATTACATTCACACGTTTAACTGCCAGGCCGTAGGTCTAACACATATATCTCGATTTTGGTTGTGGTTGCTTCAAATTGAAAGGTCATGTACATATTGGTAACGGATAATAAGTTGTGACCTGTTGAGTCTATCATTATAACTAAATAGGAATGTACCATTTCAAATGCTCTTTCGGTGATTCATTGTCTCTTAGAGATTAAAGATACGTGATACTTCTCTTTGAGTATAGTCAGTCAGAAATCCATCCACAAACATTTTACAACTTTGGCCTCTCATTGACTTTACGAATGGTTGAACCATACAGATCTCCAGCCAGTGTCCTTTGACTTATCCTTTTACTTATGACATACTCTAGCTTATTCCATTATATAAGAAACAAAAATGTGTTGTAAGATAAATAGGATGAATCTCTAATGATGAAAGTATATATTGCTTATCTGGAAGAAAAGATCCATGTAAAGGTAGCTCCAAATTTCCATTTTCACCTGTTATTGGATCATGTATGGTAATTAACTTTGTACCATCAGGAAAGGTCCCCTGAACCTGAACATAATTCAATAAAAAGTTCCTGTTAAATCCCATATTTTCAAAGTCGAAAAAAATATCAAATTTAGTAAAATACTATTCAGTACCTTGGAAATAAGAAATGTCCTATCCAAAACAGCTTATTTAAGTCACAAATACCCAAAAAGTGAGCTTGTCAAACTGAGCTTATCACTTATTTAAGAGCATAACTCATATGCCCAGAAAGATGAGCTCATGAGCTTTCCAAAATAACTGAAAGTGCTTATGTTCATGCATATGCTTTTCCAAATAGCTTATTTGGCTGGCAAATAAATCCTAAAAGTAAAAAAAATGCTTATTTGTACACCATTATTTTTTACAAAATAAGAAAATGCAAACAGTATTTCTCGAAGTGCTTATCTAGTAGCATAAACTTTGCTAAAGATTTCAAATGATCCAGTGGTAATCATTTGTGGTAATATTCACAAAGTTCATAGTGTATGCATATTTTGATAAACCAATCTGGAAATCTTCAATTATATTACGCAATCTTACCAAACGAACCACATTGGTGGCATCAATAAAAGTGCACGCCAACCAACCGCCTCTCCTCCATAGATAACAACCATCGGCTTGTTTTCAATTGCATCCCACTGTTAAAATATAAACGACGTGATAAAGAAAGAGCAATAAATAACAGTAACAAAAAAAGTTACAGATTGTTTTTGGTCTTGTAGCATAATCTGACATCATAATCTGATTGTTTTTGGTCTTGCAGTATAATCTGATTGTTGTTGGAATTAACCGTTTATTATGTTCCGACATCATGACTTATACTACATTACTACAGTCAATTAAAAACATGTATTTACAGGAGAATTCAGAATAAAAAAGACAAACTCCAGTCAGTTTTTATTAATTAGTTTTTGCTGATGGATTTGTACGTGCTACTTCAGCGTTCTGAATATTTTTTGTGGACTGCATTGACAACATAATACTTAAACTTTAACAAATATCCAAAATAAAAAGATGTACAACATTTAAAAAAGTTGAAATACAGATGTTACCTTGCCCTCCATGACTGAAACACAAGAATTTGTGGTTCCCAAATCAATACCAATAACTTCATTTCCTAAAGGTCTCGAACTGTACTGTATAGGTCAATTAGCTAGAGACAAGAAGATAAAAGCATACAGTTGCAAGATATTGAACATATAGTACCTGAAAGGTCTGGCATGTACAACCAATTTGTGGGACTTAGATATAACGGCTCATGCGCAGTTCAGAAGGCTTACGATGCTTTCAAGTCTGAAAAAGGACAAATATGCATGATACACGAAGCTCGGTTGCCTCATAAATATCCTAACAATATATATATATATATATATATATATATATATATATATATATATATATATATATATATATATATATATATATATATATATATAGTTCACATGTGTTATATCAAACACCCCCTTAATCATTTTCCCAAGACAACAAAAAAGAACTTAATTAGACCCCGAGTAAAGGCATCATACCGTGATTGGTTGAAAGATGATGAAAGTTTTGCACCAATGGTATAGGAAGCCCGTCATAGTTAGTCTTGTAGTGCACCACTCGTATAGGAAGCCCGGCATAGTTAGGCCTATGATTCATAATGGCTCAGGTTGGCCTTCACACGAGTAAAATTGAACTTTCTAAAACGTCCTGATCTGCATAAATGAGTTAGGTCTGTATTAAAGCTTTATTTTAACTCGGTCAAAGTAATTACTCATTCCATTTTAATCTAAATCCAGTTCATTTTACCCGTAGGACCATTGCTTAGTTGGCTTATCAATTGATTTAACGGATTAGAACTTGCTCCAGAAACTGCAAGATCCATCAACTTCCGTTGACCATGAGCAAATTCACTGGTCAAATTTTGGGTTATAGATGATGTTGAATTGATGGCATCATGTAAAATAACGCCATAACATTAAAGGGTAAAAATCATGTCAAACTGGGTTGATTCACCAATAATTTATATATATAAGTATTAAAAAAGTAAATAATTTAAATATATTTTGTCTAGCCATGGTCATGTTTTCTTACCCTCAAAGCAAACGCCAATGGTTAATGTGTGGACTTAACTTTCTGCTGAACTGCATTTCAAACGTTCGCTTGAGAAAAGTAGCATCAACTTTTACAAACACGGTCTTGCAAGACATCTCAAACGCAGGAACAACCGAAGTTTCCATACTCAACCTCATACATGAACAAAGGAATAATTGCCAATAATATTTCTTTAGTCACGAATAGCACATATGGAATCAGCAACAAATCACCAATGACCTTGATACATCTGCCACCGTAAAAATAGGTGTTAGAAGGAAACGGGGCAAACTGGTCTAAACATTTTATTTGAAACATTGAAGAATTGTCGAAATAAGATTACATTCTGTAGAATTTGGCATTATCCCGAAAAGAGAATTGTGATAATTATCTCCTCTTCGTCTTCTACGTGATCGACCCAAAGATCCATCATTCACTCATCTTCTTATTGCATCTACTGCTGATACAACAGGTTCAATTTTTTAACAACCACATCTTTTTGCTATTAAGTAGAAAGAATGAATTTGATACCTTATTTCCATGTCTTCGGACAATGATGTCTGTGATACCCTTCTTGTGGTCGTCATTAAAAATCTGCTGAATTCTTCATTGAGCTTTTAACTACAATGGAGAACCTCGTAATTGAAGACCGACAACATCTTCTGCACATTTTTATAGCATAAAATAAAGCATGCCAATAGACCTTGACATTGCAAGAACACCAAAACCGATGTCCATTCCATTATATGACTTTACCTCACGCCGCTTCAATTCTTGCATATTCGTCTTCCCGATTTGGCTATTATTGTCTCAATACATATTTATTAGACAAAAAAAAAAAAAAAAAAAAAAAAAAAAAAAAAAAGAGAAAGAAAGAAAGAAGAAGAAGAAGAAGAAGAAAACAATATAAAAGTAAATATGCCACATATGCTCATATTCGATAGTTACAGGGGATGCATTGACTTTTCTCAAAATATGTTTATCCAAAAAATAAATTATTGAGTTTCAAAACACAAAACTAAAACATGTTGATCTTACTTTATGATCTACAGATAATGCCATCTGTTAATGAAAGCTAGCTGCTAGTGCTTAATCTGCATTGTTCCAACCGGGTGTCCATGGTCGCAATAGAATAGCATTGCTTCCTTTCCTGATTCATTCTCAAATTTTATTGTCTCTAAAGGGACTCTCTCATAAGTGACCTAGAAAAATGATTGGCCGGTTAGTATAAAGTCTGCATTAATACTAAAGCATAGGAGCGTTTGGACGTGTGGTTTAAATGACCAGAATCATAGACGCCGTCTGGATATGATTCGCTGTTCGAACTCGTAATAATCAAATTATCCGTTCATTAAATGATCTGCAACTGAGAATAGCAGATAACCACATCCGATTGCTCAAAAACTTGGAAACACGTCAAAATCTCCTTTCAAAGTTATTGTTTGTATCTGATATTTAAATTTTGCAAACAATATAAATATGTAATTTTAAAGGTCATCAGCAATAAGAGCACCTTGAGGAATCTTGATCACGGTGCCCACTCTGTATTCTAATGACAACCCCATCTCAGTATACCAAAAAGGTAATCTTGCTTTAGCAGAAATAGACAAAAAGGCTACTGATCATATACTATCAAGAGACAATTTAACAAAAAATAAACACAATGGCTATTGAATACAAATCGAACTACAACTACAATATAAACATACCTCATAATGCCATCCTGATATGGTGTCACTGAGGATGCCGAACCCATAACCTCATAACCCTTGATATGTGGAGTAAAAGGCACATCAGCTTGTGCAACTCAGAGGGTTGTGTCTGAGGATAGAGAATAGGGGGTATTAGTTTGAGTCTCGGGCTGAACCAAACTCGAACTTTAACCTCCGCATCATAACCCTCATCAGGTATTAGTGTCATTCAGGTAAACCTGAGGCAAAAGTTCTTCTTTAACCACATCTCCAAAATGAAGCTGATTTCGTAAGTGGGTTGGTCAGTGGACTAAATTCATTAGGTAGGTGTGTTGAAGTGCTATATGAGAGCCAGTAATGCTTTTTCAGTGGATGCATACCTGTATTAAGTTGTTGGTGATGGAACTAAGGTAGAAATAATCAATATACAAATCAGTGAGTGGAAATATAAGATTCAAAATGAATCAGGCATACAAAATCAACCTTCACTGAGTAACAAAAACTTGGTTCGGATCCTAACCAAATGCAACCTCTAAACCTTGACACCCGACACCTTGAACCTGTTGCTAAACCCTTGGCGACTCAACCCTTGCATTGCATTCATCAAAATATATGAACAAATATATTTAATGCACTCAAATATACAATTTATTTACAGAACTACGGAAGAGAGTAAAGAAGAGCAAACTTTCATCTGCAGGTTCATTTCTTAGAATCTCCGTATCCATCCATTCTGCCTGAAAAACTGATGTACGACACTGAATTGTGACTACAAATCTCGGTGTTGCATAACCATCAATGAAAGGATTTCCCAAAAATTATTATGATTAATTGATTCAGATGAATCTTACACAAATTATCCATTAAGAAAGTAAATTGCATGAAACGTGTTCGCATGTTTACCTCTCTAAAAATAGGAAAGTGAAAGTTTCTAGCGAGCTCTAGTCCTTTACAAACTTTATAGAAGTCAGAAAGACTCCCAGCTTACAGAAATGCAGCTATAAGTTGCAATCTTAATCAATCTATTTATCTATGAATAGTTCGATTCATATTGTTCTAATAACTTAGCTGTTTACCTTTTGCATGCTATTCGTTGGCCCTTTTGTTTCACATGTACTTGGCTTTGCTTATAGAGTGGTGCTCCATTGGAAAATTTTTTTTGTCACTCATAGGTTTCTCCTGTAACACCATATAAAGGTTATTCAGACATTTTCTTAAAACTATGTGTCCAATAGAATTGTTACAGACCTTTAATTTAGGTTGAAGCGAAAACTTTTTGTGTTATTGGTGTTGCCTTTTTCTTTTAGCTTGTGAAAGAACTGTAGTGAGTAGCAAAAAAAAAACATTAACAATAAAACATCAAGAACATGAGAGAATAGTGGACACAATAGTCATAAGAAAAAGCGTGCAGGCCAAGCGTACCTAAACTGAACCATTTTGACCCGTATATAAGTAACTCATTTCAACCTGAGCCCATCTCAACCTATTACCCTACCTGACACTTCAGAAGAGGAAGAAGACCTACCACTTTCAATCATCCGGATAATCAGACGAATCGACACTTTGCAACCCCCATTTGAGCCCTTCGTTTTTCATGCAAATAGAATCATCACCAATATGTGAAATGTTATTCTTTGTTACAGTATTTCACGCACATCAATTATGCTTATAAACAGTACCAAATTCTTGCTCAAATTAACATACTTTAGGAAACTTTTAAGATTGATCAATAACAACACCTCTGTTATGATACAAATATAGAAAGAAAGTATACAAATATATATATCTAAAACATTCGCTTAGTGAATGGTCAAAACAAACCGAAATAGTTTAGTGCCAGAAAGACAAGCAAGTTGTTTAGTTCTTTAAGCTAAGCAAGAATCAGAAAAGGCATCAGTATAGATCCAGACCCGCTAACGAATTATGGCACAACACTAAGTGATCCACAAAACTGTCACCATGTTTCTTCAAAGAGTACAAAAGGCGACTGCGCTGCAGTGCTTAAGTTGGGAGCAGTCCCGTACATAAACAATGGTTTTGTGTCAGTTCACAATGATTACGTACTACAGTCTGGAACAATATTAAATATTATCAAGATATAGCTATAAAGTTACCCTTGAACAAAATCATTCAATCGAATAACAAAAAATAAAAGTCGAGCCAGTAGGCCATAAACTAATTGAATGAGCTGATTCTGGAATATACTTATATCTCTAATGTGTCGCTTAAAATCAACTTAAGAATAGCTTAAGAGTAAAGAGGCAAATTGTTGGTTGCTTGACTTCCTACGTATTTACCAGGCCATTTTAGAAGTTTGACATAAAGCACTGCATTAAGTTACATGTTTATAATGTTTCGTTCATAGTCGCCAAATGAAACTGTGATGCTCAAAAACTACATGTTTTTAAGTAGAAACTATTTTGACCCAGCTCGTTTCGCCTCATACCAAAAATGAGAAGAAAAAAATATGGTCCATTACCCAAACCATTTATTTGGTCACTAAAAGAGATACTATAAACCAATTCCCTCCATGTTAACAGCCTATTTAAAGGATAAAATAAGTAGTTATAGTTGAAGGAAGAATCGCTTGCTCATATATAACTCACTTTGTCTCAATGTTCGGCAACATGTGTATTTTCAGTTATGACAATTTTGCACCATATCTCAATGTTTCAGCTCAACCCAACCTAACTCATTTGACATGTAACAAACTAATCCATGTTGCCACTTATATTTGTTATGGTTTTTAGTATCTGTTTTGTGTAAAGTAAAGATGGCATGCAAAGGGAATCATGGACGGAACTATTAAGGGACCGGGGAGGGCCCCGGCCCCCCCAAACTTTGCGGCCCCTAGTGTAAAAATTATAGGTTTTAGGGGTAATTTAGTTATGGTTACAAACAAATCCCCGATTCGGCCCCCCAAAATAAATTTGGCCCCCCCAAAATATATGTTCAGGTTCCGTCTATGAAGGTAATATAAAGGGGAGCGAATGTGAACTTACACGAGGGTAAGAATTCTATTAATATACTTTGTATCTTACAGAAATCAATTACCAGGAAATTCTGTAAGATCAAGCTCCCACATCCCTCTCAAGCGACCATCTTGCTCATCCGTCAAAAGAAAAGCAGGGATCCGATAATAGAACTTCTTTGACTCATCAAGTGGTATTTCTAAAACTGTGTTTGCCTTAAACATTGACTTGTACCTGGAACATGTGAGAGTGATAAAACCTTTATCATATCTCTTACAGCCTTCGCCACTAATTCACAAACACCAATAACACAATAGTTATATATTACTAAGCTTCATTCTTATTATTCTCATGCATGCATATAAACAGAAAAGTATTTTGAGAATAACAAATAATATTAATGAAAACTATGAATACAAAAAGAGAATCCAATCCCGAAAAATCCGATTAAAGTTGTTGTACATTAATTCTTACAAAAATCAATGAGTAAAGTCTCTCCATATAATAATACTATACCTGTAATTCAACCGAACATCCTCCACCACGAGCACAAAGTTCTGCTTGCAAGCATTCAAGTTGTTGCCGCATCTTTAACAATTATTAAAGAGTTACAACCAAACATTAATTGAACCAAATTCGAAGAACAAAATTAAAATTGAAAACAAATTTACCTTAGGTTGATTTCGGTAAACGACGGATAATTAACATCCTGCATCAAAAACTCATCAACAACTCATAATATGTATTCATACATTGTTCTAATAAATAAAAACTACGATATTTTCTCTGCAAACACATAATAATTATTAAATTAGGGTTTGTATGATATGGCTTTTTTTCTGTATGTATCGTATTCTTTCTTCTGGATTATAAGCTTACACGTATTATATAATTCCCAGAAATAAAAATACAAACCAAATCTAATCCTATTTTGTTTTTTTCTTTTTTTAAATCCGGTGTTAATTTTTTGTTGAACATTATATTTATGGCTTTGCAAAATATAATTCAAAAGTTAAGTTGCTCTAGTGGTAAGCATCCTCATTACTCTATTAACAGATCCTAGGTTCGAATCCTCATACTTAAATTTTTAAATACGAATTAATTAACGAATTTTAAGTAAAAAAATTAAATAANAGGGGCAAATAAAGCTCAAAGCCCAAAATAAGCACTAAATCTAAAGAGTTGAGCTGGTAAGCTCCCTAAAAGCAAGACCCAGGCCTAAAGCCATCATAACAGCTCTGTAGTGAACTTGTGGAAATGGGTTAAATGCTGGTGGTACAGGGCAAGTTTTGGAAAAAGGGCTTAAAAGGACTAGCAATTTAAGCAGTTATAGCTGAATTAAAATTAAAATAAAAATACCTTTTCAGTAAAATTTAGCACACCAAAATATTGATACCCTACAAGATTAAAGTCTAAAAATCTCAATATGAGTTCTACAAGAAATTTCAAAGTTTATTCAAAAACTTTTTTCTGTCAATTTTGAACTTTTGATTTTTGCAAAAAGGTTGACTTTGGTGAATTTTGGTTGAACCTACAATAATAATTATGATGTTTTAAGTGAAATGAAGCCAAATTGAGCAATGGAAAAAATCATAATTAGTAATGTAGGGTTCAACCCAAAATTCACCAAAGTCAACCTTTTTGCCAAAATCAAAAAGGTCAACAATTGACAGAAAAAAGTTTTTTGAATAAACTTTTGCGATTTCTTGTAAGAAACTCATATATTAAGGATTTTAGACTCTTACCAATCTTGTTCAGGGTATTAATTTTTGTTCGCATATTTACTAGCAGTATTTTTATTTTAATTTTTATTCAGCCTTATTAACTGCTCTATTTGCCTAGTCTCTTTTAAGCCCTTTTTCAAAAACTGCCCTGTACCACAGATTTACCCCATTTCCACCAAAGTTCACCCACAGGAGCTTGTTGTTGAGCTCTTTAGCCTGAGTTCTTTGGCTTTTAGTAGAGATTACCAGCTCACGTCTTTAGATTAGTGGCTTATTTTGGGCTTTAGCTTATTTGCCCCTAGCTTTTTTTGGACCACTCCTTATTGAACCTGTTCTTCAAAAACAAAAAATAGAGTACTTAGGTTTTGCACCTAAGTACCAAAGCACCTCACCATGTTCAATAATTAAGCCATAAGCCCAGCTATTGGCTTCATTTTAAGTTGACCAGGTCAACTTTTGAGTTCACTCCACTTGGGACTTCCTTATTAACCCCTGGTGGAACCCCACAGAGGGCTGCAATAAGCAAAAAACATTGTTTGGATCTGTGACTTTTATGATTTTTGCTTAATTCCTTGTTCTAGTTATCCAGTGCTTTTTTCTTATTGATATAATCTTATTTCCAAGTATACAGAACTTGTTTGCTCTTGTTTCTCACTAGTTATCATATAATAGTTTCAAGTAGCTTCAAAATCATTTCTTCAAAACCAAATCCCTATGAAAGATCATAAGTTCACATCTGCTTTTTTTGAGTTATTTAAAAAAGGTTTTTTACAAAAGTTGTTCATTTTTCAGTGTTAGACAAATTCCAAAAAGAAAAATCAAAAATAATCACTTTTTAATAAAGTGATAGTTTTCTATTTAATATAATTTAGATTTTATTTTTTTTAAATTTTAACTTAATTATATTGTTTTTATAATTTTCTTAAATTTTAGTATCTTAAAGTTATTTTTGTATAAAATTTTTAGAAATTTTCCCTGTTTCATTTAGTATATACTTAGAATTAAAACAGTTTATTAACTAATTAGTAATATAGTAAAATTTAAATAGTTTTAATAATTTTGTTAAAGCCAGTAGTTATCTTTTTTCTATTTTTCCTAAATTCTAAAATTAGTATTTAGCAACTTTCTGGTAAATATTTCCCATTAATTTATACTGTTCATTTGGTCATTTTTAGATTAATTTTAATTAAAACGTTTTATTAGAAAACAAAAGAAATCAGTTTAATTGTTTAAATTTAATCTCAGATCCATTTTTATAATTTTTTGCTTAGTTTTTTATACATTATTTAGAATCTGTAAAAATTGGATTTGTAATTTTCTCTTTTAATTTTCTATTTTTCTTATTTAATCTAGTTTAATTAACCTTTATATAATAGTTTAGTAATTAATTAATAAAAGTTCCAAAAAAAGACAAAAATATTTATTTTCAATTTTTATATTTCTTTTAAGTCATTTTAGGTTTTTAGAAATTAATTTTGCAAATTTTTTGTGTAATTTGTAATCATAATCCTTTTTAGATTTGTTATAAATTAGTTTTTATTAAATTTTAAATAGTTTTAGTAATTAATTAATATTTAAATATTAAAATAATCAAAAAAATAATTTTCTTTTTAATTTAATTTTCTTTTCATTTTAATTTTGTAAAAGTTTCATTTTTACCCATGTAGTTTGTAAGTGTTCATATTTAATCTTTTTCCATTTTACTTGATTAGTCTGTCTGTATTAGGTTTTCCCATAGCCTAATTCTGTTTCCCTGTAGTGTAGAATTTTGTTATTTTTCATTTCCATTAGTGTAATCAACTCCAAAATAATCATTCTTAATCTGGTTACTATTTCCAATCACTCATTCCAAAATGTTTCCAAAACACAATTTCAATCTCGCTGGGACTTAACGACCCGTGAGTACGCTGTGCTTTCAACGGATCATAAATTGATCTCTCCTCTCCCTCATTTGACTTAGTTGACCACACCTGGTTGACTGGTTGGTTTGGGAGGAGTCACACCACCACTCGCTTAACTTTCAATTGTACAAATAGTAGGTGCACAATCGTCTGGCACCAATCCCATCACCACGACTCGCCTAACCTTCGCATTGTACAAATTCTGCAAAAAAGAAAATCCATATTATTAAACAAATCTGTCGTATAGAACAGATTCATCAAAGAAAACGTGTTGTAACCTTGATCTCCTGTTTCATTATGTTCACCTAACTCACTAAAAAATAGATTACTTTGTGTATCTTATGAAACTTATCTATTAAGAAGTAAAGACATTACGGAAACAATGAATGGGCAGTAAGTAAGTAACATATGTCTTGACTAATGTCAATGATCTGTTGTCCCTCAGCTTAAATTTTGTAAGAATACAGGACAATGAGAATGATGGCTTAACAAACAGATTACCTTTGTTATCTATAGACCTGGTGAGAAAATGTGAACCATCAGTCAACTGCACAAACGATGTAACCGCCTTTTGTGACCAAATTCCTTGTATTTTTTCTTGCAGCAATCTCCCTCTGTCAAATCAATAGCTGTTTGGCCTTTCTGGCTGTGTTGCCTGGAATATCCCCAAGTCTGGACTTTATCGTTCATTGCTTGTAAAGGTCCTCCTGCAATGTTTCCATGCAGTTCGGCGGCCTCAAACATAGTTGTGATTCCAGATGCAAGTGGCCACAAGGGGTAATTCTCCATGAATTGTCAGAAGATAGTGAAGGTTCCTTGCAATGTAGCTATGTGTTTCACATATCTGTGGCATTGGTTGTGTAAATATTGGCTGTAAAAAATGCAGCATTTTAACAAAACATATGATATTTATAAACCAAAAAATGAAAAAATAAATAAATAGTAACCCAACTGGTGCTGGAGGCATGGTGTTCCTAACCATTGATATGATTCCCTGCATTTGTGCCACATACCTGCTAATTCCCATATGATTAGTACTTGTACACCATCTCGTATAACTAAAAACTCCATTATACTAAATATAACAATTATACTAAATATAACATAATGAAGTATTACCTAAAGTAGAATAAACAGCTTTTTGGCGCTAATACCTTCCCCTTTGTAGATAAAACTAATGCAGATACGACAGCAGGGGCCAAAGAACTTTGTGGGTAAATTGTAATGAAACACTAACTTATAAAATATATTTTTGCATTTTATGAAGTACTTAAATTCAGATATGAAACTATAATTTCTATTGACCAAAATAATATTTTTTTTACAAATCACATATTCACAAATCATTTCCATCATAGCATATCACAAAATGATTTTTGACACTTCTAATCATTTAGACCACTCACCTGATATAACACAGACCGTTTTTAATACTTAATTGAATTACAACCAAACAATAATTGAAATTAACTAATCCTTGAAATTAACAATAATTTATTACGCAATAATTCTGAAATGTTAAACAACATAAGCTAAGTAAAGACCAACAAATCATTTCTTAACATGGGTAAGAGCGCACAGTTCATCAATAACGACATAAACTTACGTAAAGGAAGAGCATACATGTAACACTCATATGAACTTCTAAATTCCGTGGAAGATTCATGTTGCGTCGCCAAGATCCAACTACATGAACCAATAACCTTTCCTATTTCTCTTTATTGATATATAAATTCACATAAAGCTATAACCTCTTTCTGAACATTGAAAATCAAAACAAACAGATTCCATGTATGCTTAAAACTTTAAAAAGCTTGACAAAGTAAATATTTACATATTAAATCAGAAGATAATAACTCATTCGAGGACTTCATTGAGAACTAATTTAGTATCCATAGTTTTTTTTTACCTACAGTTAAGTTAAGAGCTCAGCTAGAATATAAAGAGCAATTTTAATCAAAACCAACACTAATAGTTTCTGAACATGTAGATGGATTAAAGATTGATAGAGAAAAAAATGAGCATTTTATCAAACACATAATGTGC
>LBNU01004887.1:0-13078 GCA_014162995.1 Artemisia annua
GGAGTGGAAGCTAATATAGGAATGAACCATGACCTTACATACTTATATCACCCATTCATGATTGATCACAAGAAACATTATGGGTTTAAACCGGGTTTATTAGGTCAAGATGGATTCCCAACTAGGAGTCTCTCAAAGTTGATAGAAGATGATCCCTTTTTAGGAGGAAACATTAACTCACCCATTGACCAAAGTGAACTAGGTAAGGTTATGATGGATGGAGCAAACCCCTTTGAGCATATAATTCATCCACGACTCTTTTCTCACGAGGCATACTTCCACCGAGATGGTGTGTATCGCTACTATCACCCGCACTTAATCCTAAGTGTAGGGAAAACCTCCCTTATTTCCGTTAAATAAGGGTAGAGTCAGGCTCGTGACTCGAACAAAAACAAGCGCTTCTTGGGAGGCAACCCAAGCTTTATATGCTTTATTTGTTTTGTTTGTTTGTAAAAATGCTTTATTTTGTTTTTAACTTCGTCTTAATCACATATAAAGGTATTTTGCAAAAGCTAAGTGTAAGAGACATCCAAATCGGTTAATATAGAACGAATGAACATGAATCATAACAATGAAATTAGTTTACATATTCGTAATTGTTAGAGTCAAATGCTTGTATCGAGTCATAATGATTTTTTCTGCAGAATTCCCAGGAATTGAGCCAAAGGTTTTCCAAGAAATTTTCCGGAAACTCAACTTAAACTTTCTGTCAGAACACNATTAGAGTAGCCTTTAGCCTAACGAACATTATTCCCTGCGAGAGAACGATCAATCCCCCGGTACTTGCCACTACACTATACTACATCGGTTAGGTACACTGCCTGGTGGGGATTGCAAGCTTCTCGAGATCCCTCGAGAGGTAAAACGTAGTGCGTGTTGCAATCCACGCGCATTAGTAACAAGGACTTCAAATTTTTGGTTATAACTGGGGTAAGAAACAGAAACAATTTTGATGTGCACGGATACTGGAAACGGATTAGTACGGAGGATAAGTTAGAATACGGAGAGAGTAAGGTGTCATCAATTAAGACACCATTGTTGCAAGTACTTCATAGGATTTTAGTACAATTAATATTACATAGAACTTCTAAGGTTGAGTTCGTTTACGAAGAAGATTTATGGGTGTTGCATGCACTAGAAGAGAAACATCCTCTGCGACATTTGAACATGGCTTGGGTTATTGTAGAGCATTTACACCGACGTTCAACAGTGGGAACAAAGCATTATCTTTGCGGGGGTCATTTTATTTTGCGAATAGCTAGAAGTCTTGGGCTATTTAACGAAATGGAGATAAGGAATTTCAGTGAGCATTGACATCACAAGGTTCAAACACCTTCGTGAGAACAGAAACGCAAAACTGTTGGGACTTCCTAAAATTTTGGTTGTGCAACCAATTACAGTTTGGGATGGTTGATTAGCAGAGCTTATGTGTGTTGAATAATTTCTATTTCTTTCTATAACTCTTCCTTTTTAGGATTAATAACGTACTATGTTAACATTTGGTTTGTTGTTAGTACCTTTGTTTGTGTTTGTGTTTTTGTTTGCTTTGTTTCGTATATTTTTGCAGTTTTTGCAGGGGTGACATTACGGAAACTTATAGTTGATCAATATTTGGAGTCGGAGAACTCATTTGCTTATTTGCGATCAAATATGCATATTGCGTATTTTCACCCTGGTAGTTTCTATTTTACTAAAATTTTTCCCATTTCCTTTACTTTGAAGTTATCATTTTTATTACATTGAGGACAATGCAAAACTTAAGTGTGGGGGAGGGAAGAAAATAGGAAAAATAGGTTTATTTTTAATTTTTAGGATTATTTGTGAATTCAAGTAACTAGAATTCGTTCGCCCTTGAAAATCTAGTTGTTTTAACGCATAAGTTATATTTATTAAGTGAGATTGTTTCAATGGTAAAAATAAGGGTATTTGAAAATTTTTGGAGCTTAATCAAATTATTAGAGCAAATTCATTTTGGAATTGATAACATTTACTAGTACATGTTATAGTTTTTCACCTTAAATTGTGAGGATTTAAGCCTTTTTTGTATAAAGCATTTCTTATGCTATATATTTTGCTATGAGTGTGCCGGTGATTGTGTTGATTCTAGAACTTGTACTTGTTATGCATTACGGTTAAAATCACTTTCGAGTGATAAAATATATTCAAATCATAAGAGGCAACTTAGGATTTACACCAAATGGCCATCCTTTTACTATTTTTGCTAATCATATCGATTAGTTTGTTCTTCGTATTTGGAACCCATTTGTTAGCGTTTATCTTTAACGCTAGATACCCTTAGTTACACCTTCTGAGCCTATCTTTTCTTTTGATTAAATCCAGAAAAATACAAAAATATTTTACACTTTACGCCTTAGCCTTACCTAAATCAAGTTCATTTGAAGTTCGAAAAGGGTTATTGGCAAAAAAAGGCATCATACTTGCCACTTTTTGTCATTGTATGTAGCGTCCTTTTTTTTATTGTAGCACCAACCTTTGTAAATCGTGCCATTGTGTGTACTTTGTGACCATTTTACCCTTACTTTTTTCAAATTTTGAAGGGTAAAATGGTCATTTCACATGGCTAAAAAGTCGCAAAGTACACACAATGACACGATTTAAAAAGGTTGGTGTTACAATAAAAAAAGGACGCTACATACAATGACAAAAAGTGGCAAGTATGATGCCTTTTTTTGCCAATAACCCTTCGAAATTTTTTTATTTTTTGATGATTATACGTTGACCACATTTTGATTTGTGTATATGTTTTTTCAACGAAGAAGGAGATCGCTACTCTTATTTGTATTTTTTGTAGCGTATGCTCTTCCGAAGTGTGGGGTGACGAAGGAAGTGAGAGTTTTGTTGAATAAAAAGAAAAAGAGAGAAAATAAAGTGATAGCCAATGAGCTATAGTATGTAAAGTATCAATTAGCCAATGAAGCTAATAAGAGGAATAAAAAGTGTATGAAATGCGGAGTAATAATCGATGGAGTTTGGAGAATAATCATTTTTGGTATTAAGATTTGGGGAATGGAAATTGAACTTGATTTTTATTTTCATTTTGTAGAAACTTCCCATGTCTAATTCTAAACTTTACCAATATACTTTATTCATTGTTAACCCTTGAGCACTCGAATTAGGTCTTGGCTTTGCAAGAATATTTAGTGCATGAATATTTTAGTGACCATCCGTATTTTTTGTAATGGAATGACGTGCCAGCGATCTAGAGAATGTTTTGGTGACCATCCGTTATGCGAATGACGCGTCAGCGATCCAAGGTATAATCTAGTGACCATCCGTTATTACATATTAAAAATACGTGCCAGCGATCTAAGATGTTTTTGTATGAGATATTTGAACATAAGCTGGTAACCTTCACCTTAAACCCGAATAAAAGACCTCTTTGATGTTTTGTTTTGTTGTTTTGATACTTGTACAAGCCTATGGTAAGAAACATGAATCATGACNAATCTTTATTTTTTGATGATTATACGTTGACCACATTTTGATATGTGTATATGTTGTTTCAACGAAGAAGGAGATCGCTACTCTTATTTGTATTTTTTGTAGCGTATGCTCTTCCGAAGTGTGGGGGTGACGAAGGAAGTGAGAGTTTTGTTGAATAAAAAGAAAAAAGAGAGAGAAAATAAAGTGATAGACAATGAGCTATAGTATATAAAGTATCAATTAGCCAATGAAGCTAATAAGAGGAATAAAAAGTGTATGAGATGCGGAGTAATAATCGATGGAGTTTGGAGAATAATCATTTTTGGTATTAAGATTTGGGGAACGGAAATGGAACTTGATTTTTATTTTCATTTTGTAGAAACTTCCCATGTCTAATTCTAAACTTTACCAATATACTTTATTCATTGTTAACCCTTGAACACTCGAATTAAGTCTTGGCTTTGCAAGAATATTTAGTGCATGAATATTTTAGTGACCATCCGTATTTTTTGTAATGGAATGACGCGCCAGCGATCTAGAGAATGTTTTGGTGACCATCCGTTATGCGAATGACGCGTCAGCGATCCAAGGTATAATCTAGTGACCATCCGTTATTATTTATTAAAAATACGTGCCAGCGATCTAAGATGTTTTTGTATGAGATATTTGAACATAATCCCGTAACCTTCACCTTAAACCCGAATAAAAGACCTCTTTGATGTTTTGTTTTTTTGTTTTGATACTTGTACAAGCATATGGTAAGAAACATGAATCATGACTGAGCAATGAGTGGTTTACCAATCAAATTACCTTGGAGTGATGAGTGAATTCAATTTATTCTTCGTGAGGTGCTTAGTTATGTTATCATGCTTTATACTTGTTAATGCTCCATATAATTTTCGCAGTAAATAAAAAAAATTAACAATTTACCTTAGGGATGATTGTTAGATTTTTGGAATCACAAATAAACTGTTCCATGGAGATTATTTTTCTTCTAGACTTGCTCGAGGGCGAGCAAAACTCAAGTGTGGGGGATTTGATAACCCTTAAATTATACATGTTTTTAGGTGCGTTATTGTTAGTTTTGTGCATCATATTTGGTCATATTTGTACGTATTTGTTACTTAATCATGGAAAAGTGTTTGTACAAGCAAATGTAGCCAAAAACAAGAAAAAGTGATGAAAAGATGAAGAAATGAAGTGAATATGCACAATTAGAGATTTTCGAGAAGGAATCGAGTGAAGAATCACACAAGGACTCAAGGATTTGATAGATTCAAGATTTCTACATTCATATGTCAAGAAAATATCAAATTCTATGGAAGGAATCAGCAACAAAGTGGAGGAGAAAGCATGCGACAAAGAAAAATCAAGAAAAGTCAAAATTTAGGTTACAGGTCACATCCAACCGATCGGTTGGAACCCGCAACCGATCTGGTTGGATGAGTGCAGAAGATCCAACCGATCGGTTGGAATCATGACTGAACGGTTGGAAGTTGATTGCAGTTACAAATTGGCATTTATTGAAGGTTTTACTCCTCATTATCATTAGTGGCTGATCATTTCTTGCTCATAACTACCGGAGGACGTTTTTCCTTAGAGGTTATATAATCATATCCAAGGCTAGATACAAAATACCAATCAATAATCTAAGTAAGGCTTGCACTAAACTTCTTACTACTTGCCCAAAAGGTTACTATAATATTAGAAACGTCCAGGAAACTTTGAGTTAAAGTCTAAAGAGTTTGGTTCGAGTGTGGTTGCGGTTTATTTAGTCTTAGTAGTCGTTTGGAGGAGCGTGGTTCTATAGTTCCACAATTTTAGTTCTTGTAATTCTCAACCTAGGAATATCTTGTTTATTCACAATGAATTATGGTTACTTTGAGTTTAATGAATGTTTTGCTTACTACTTGTGTTTTGATATAATTGATATGGAGTAATTTGGTATATACTTGTGTGAATGATGTAGTTAGTCATGGAGTATTCTTTTCTTTAAAAAGGTTATGCATGAAAACTCTTCTTAATTTATGAGTTTGTTGGGATAATATCTAATCTTGTTTAATTTGTTGATAAAAACATCTTTGGGGAATATTGGCCGAAAGGGTTTTCTTAATGTTTTTATTCCAAAAAATTAGTGCACGAATCAGTATGGGATATGATGTGTGACAAGCATCATATTTACTCTTTATAATGGATTTGAGAAGATTTCATCACGAAATAAGGCCGAAAGGATTCGTAGGAATTCATAAGTAAAGAATTGCTTTTAAACAACATTGTGTTAATGGAGTTATTATTCTAGTTGTCTTAGGCCGAAAGTAAGTAACTAGATGATTGAATTCTAGTAATGATTTAACATGATAAACACCATTGATTGTTGGTCATTCATATAAAAGTTGTGCATCATAACAAGTTTACACCAAGCTTAACATGAATACTCCAAATGATTGATTATAGCATTTCACACAAGTATATGTTTTAGATAACATTGTTACTTGAAGATTTGAATTTTTGCTAATTAGGATTGACAACCCTTTTTATACAAATTAGTTTTATAATACTTTAATCACCAAAATTCCTTGGAACGATCTCGACTTACCCACCTTTCTAAAACGGACGATTATACTTGCTCGTATGTGTTAAATAGTTAATCGGATAAGCGTGTTTATAAATTTAAAACTTGTACACACCGTAAGCACATCACTCTTAAGTGGATCTTCAAAGTGAAACTTGATGAGCATAATGTCGTTCTGAAAACAAGGCAAGGCTTAGTGCTAAGGGATATCGTCAAAAGGAAGGCATTGAGTTCGAGGAATCTTTCGCTCCGGTTGTTTGTATTGAAGCTATCAGAATATTTCTCGCCAAATTGATGTGAAAATTGTATTTCTAAATGGAGAGCTGAATGAAGCTTTTTATGTCAGTCAACCTGAAGGATTTGTGGATCTTGATCACCCTACCCATGTCTACCGTCTGAAAAGGTCTCTCTATGGCCTAAAGCAGGCTCCTAGGGCATAGTACGATATACTGTCAATGTTTCTCCTGGCAAATGGATTCTCCAAAGGTGTGGTGGAACAAGTTGAGAAAGGTGTGGTGGAACTACACTTCGTGAGGACAGAGTTTCAGTTGGCAGATTTCATCCCTAAGGCACTCCCAGGAGCACGTTTTTAATTTATTCTCCCGCGTCTTGGTATGAAGAGTCTTACACCAGAATCTCTCAATAATCTTCAGGAAGAGAATGAGGATTAATGGATTTGCTTCACATATCCTTGTATATAATTTTAAAACTAAAAATAAAATACAAAATTATAAAACCTATAAAAACCATAAAAATCTGAAAAACACATAAATACCAAAAATAGTTCTTCTTTAGGCATGTCTTCTGTTTATCGATAACAATTACGGTTTGATGCGCGGGATTGCGACCACGCACTAGGGTTTTACTTCTCATGGGATCTTGAGAAGCTTGCAATCCCCACCAGGCAGTGTACCTGACCGATGTAGTATAGTGTAGTGGCAAGTATCGGGGGATTGATCGTTCTCTGCGGGAATAGTGTCGTTAGGATTGAAAAGCTACTCTAATAGGTCTAGGGGTGAGGGAAGATTCTTTTTGTATTTTATTATTTTTAGGAAAGCAAGTAAAAATCTCGGGTTTGAAGGAGTGGTCGGAATTAGTTGCTAGTCAACTAACCCAAATACTACTAATGCAAATAAAATAAAATAACAAGAAAATAAATGTTTGTGAAAACTATATGGAGAGAAGTGTATTTACTTAGATTTCCTTACTCCCTAACTATCTTTTACCGATTGATTAGTGTGTATTAATTGCGTGGATGACGGATTGTATTCCTTAATAACGGTCGTGGGGGTGTGTACGGACTTCCCCAACTCTATAAGCTCCTACTTCACTCCTATGTCGAGCCGGCTAAGAAGCTCCTAACATGGGATCACTAGAATTCGCTCATGCATTAAATACAATCAAATAACCTTAGTACACCTTGGTTCATGTTTCTTAAGACGTTCAAGCATGTTACCAATTGGAAGTCTGCCAGTTTTCTTAAGCCTAACATCGATAAACATTCATCCAATACAATCAATAACACACCATTCAATCAATAATCAATAGTTAGGTTTCATTAGATCTAAGCAAACACAAAGAAAACCTAGCCTAGCATGTTAAACAAAAGACAAGAACAAGATAGAATCAAACAACACATAGACATATTGAATGATTAATTGATTACTTATCTTCAATGTAACATGGAAGATCTCAAGGTGAAAAACCTTGAAAAAGCTGCTAAAATTCGTCTAGGGTTTCTCCCTAAAAAGTTCCACACAAGTTCCCCCCTAATGACTAAAAATTATGAGAATATATGTAGAAAATCAGATCTGACGGCGTCACGTTATAGCCTTGACGCCGTCACCTCGCCGTGATTAGGGTTTCTTGATGGCCTTCTTGACGCCGTCCCCCTTTAATCTCCCAAAATCCATTCTGGCCTATCAAGGCTTGACGCCGTCAGCTCCATGCTTGACGCCGTCTGGAGTACTATTCCAGCAGATTTTAGCACTTTGTCGAATTCTTCACTTTAATGCTCCAAAAATTTCCAAAATGCTTCCTTTTTCAGAATTTCTCTCCAAAGTACCTAAAATGCCAAAAGGAACGATTTAAGGCAATAAATGATCAAATAAATACGATTTAGGGCTTAAATGACCCCCGAAAAGCGGTACACTTTTCGCCTTATCAAATACCCTTACACTTGAGATTTGCTTGTCCTCAAGCATATGCGCTTTTATTCTATTTAAAATACAAGTTAGGAGTCATTTAACACTAATATAAAAGTAATTACAATAAATAATCGTTCCACTTCAATCATAATAAGCACGGAGATTACACACTAGCACCTCACAAGTAGTGTTTAGATACACACATCTCTCAAGTGTCATAGAATTATATCTCTTAAATGAAAATGAACAATATCTCTCACTACTTGTCATAGCAAATAGATTACCATAGGCTTGGGAAAGGATCGAAAACCTTCTCCACTAGGCGTAAGCACCTAAGATAAACTATCAAAGAGGACTTTACAAAAAGGGTTGTAATGAGGTGTAGGGATATGATAAACACGGATTTGTTGGATAAGGGATATTTTACTGGTGGCGAGTTAAAGATCTTGATTAATTACATGTACAATATGGCGTTGCGAAGCCAAGACTAGACTCGACTTAAGCTAATCAAAAACTAGTAACAATATAAAATAAACAAAGAAAGAAACGGGATTGTAGTCCGTATGTTTTTTCTACTTCTCTTTTTCTCATTTTTTTTATTTTTCTTTTTTCTTTTTTTTTATTTTTATTTTTTTTTACTTAAAGGTGAATTTTATTAAGTAAAAGAGCCAAAAGGCAGTACAAAGAAAAAAATGTGCAAAGTGTAATAAGGAGATAGGACACATCCCTAACTTCCACACTAATGCACCACAAAATAAAATGGCATAGGACAAAATTTCCCAGCTCAACATACAACTCCAAATACCAATCTAAACAATACAAATGCATAAGAAACAATAAACTCTATAAGAAACCAGTCAATGCATAATAATGGCTTAAACTCAAGTCACCATCCCACTCTGAATACATGGATTAGTGCAAAGGGACCAACCTAAGCACGTCCAAACATCACCATGGGATGACAACTTAAAGCAAGCATGGATACCAAGACCAATTAATAAGAGTTAAAAGTCAATAGGATAACAACAGAAGCAGCAAATCCAAACAAAACAAGATCACCACAGCAGCATAACACCAAACTCATAAAAGGGAAGAGCCAGAGTAGCAGCCTTAGCATATTTTCCTCCTTAAAACCCTTACTATGTAAAACCCAAAGGGTAAAACCATAGAAAGGAAAAAAGAGTGCAACATACACTAAGGCCTTCCCACATCCCATACACAGCAACCAACTATAAACTCTTGAGACTCAGCACTCCAATTCACCAGAAGCAAACACGAGACAACAAACAAATCTGCTTCAGAAACAGCTTGCATCATCAACAAAAGGAGAATAAATGGTATTGCACTTCCAAAATCCAGTACCTTCATTAAACCTGCACAGCCAAATGCCAAACAGAAACTGCACCAGAATATCAGAATACATAAATTTAAATATGATTGTTGTCACAGGCCAACTCAGTAACCATTTTCCTGTAATACTCATTCTTGCTTATGGGGATGTTCCAGAGATCAGCAGCCTTGCCCACATCAGAAGTGTATTTCAAATGGAGACATAACAACTTCAATCTAACAGTATCCACAATGCATTTAAACACCCCATCATCACTTCTACAAATCTGTTCAACTCTTCTGATATTCCTCTCATGCCAAATATTATAAACACTAGCACCAAAGATCAACCTTTGAATCACACTCCATATGGTATTAGTAGCAGGCTTATTCACAATAGCAGAGATAACACTAGCCCAGTCATTACCCACATTCTCTAACCTAGCCAATGGTTTTAATCTTTCCCATAGTCTTTTGGAAAAAGGACAAGAGAAAAACAAATGACTATGAGACTCATTATCATTGTGGCACAACAAACACCTTTGGTCACCAATACAAAACCATTTAGATAATCTATCCCTAGTCTTTAACCTACCTTTAATGGCAGTCCAAAGAATGAAAGAATGTCTAGGGATGCATTGATTAAACCAAACATGATTAGACCAAATAACTTTAGGAGAGTCATCACTTAAAGCTTTCCAAACCTCTTTAGTAGAAAAATTCACCTCTTTACCCTTTTTATTAACCCAAACAGTAATATCTTTCTTACAGTCATCCATATTAGGAACAGGAAGGTTCATAATATGGTCAAACTTTCCATCCCATTCAATGGGCCAATTCCACTCAAGATTATCAACAAGATTAGCAACCTTGGCTTTAACATCCAAACCAGCATCCTGAATAGTCTTGTTATCAATAAACTTACACAAAGGCCCAATACTATGCCACTTATCATACAACAGACTGCAACTCTTGCCATCACCAATTTTCACCCAAATAAATTTTCTCACCAACTCCCTAAGGTCAAGCAGTTTTTTCCAACTCCAAGGAGCCCCTTTACTAACCTTAATATCCCATAAACTTCTACCTTTCAACCTATAGATATTAATCCATCTAACCCATACAGAATTTTTATTAGTCAAAATATTCCATAAGTGCTTAGACATGAGAACAATATTCCAAAGATGAACAGATTTAATGCCCAAACCACCCTGACTCTTAGCCTTACAAACATCTTTCCAGGCCACACTAGCTTTACCACTAGCAGATTCACCTCTATTCCATAAAAATCTTTTAAACAATTTATCAATAGCTTCATAAACATTCAAGGGGAGCATAAACAGGGAAGACCAATAAACTTGAATAGATGCCAGAATGAAAGTGATTAACTGAAGCCTACCAGCAAAAGAAAGGGTTCTGTTTTTCCAATCCATAATCCTCTTCTCCACAATATCAATTAAAGATTTGCAATCATTAGACCTCAACCCTTTAGAAACCATAGGAACCCCCAAATATCTAATAGGCAGGCTGCCATTCTTAAAAGGCATAACTAATTTAATACTAGCAATCTCAGTATCAGACATATTACTAAAGAAAGCTTCACTTTTATTCATGCTGGGATAAAGTCCAGAAGACATACCAAACTCATCCAATCGTCTCCTGAGCACAGAAGCAGAAACAAGATCACCATGGCACAACATCAAAAGATCATCAGCAAAACATAAACTTGTGATCCCTAACTCTTTACATCCCCAATGATATTGAAACTTTTTCTCAGCTTTCACATGGCTTTTGACATCAAATTCAGAACCTCCATAATCAAGGTGAAGAGATAAGGGGATATTGGATCCCCTTGTCTTAGACCCCTCCCAGCATTGAAGAAACCATTTGTCTTACCATTAATACAAACAGAAAAATGAGCAGTGGTGAGACAAGTCATAATCCAATGCACCATAACATGATGAAATCCAAATTCAAGTAAAATGAACTTTAGAAAATTCCAATTAACAGTGTCATATGCCTTAAGTATATCCACTTTAAATGCACACCTTCTAGCTCCCCAATTCCACCCATAACCTCTCATGAATTCTTGAGTTAATAAAATGTTATCACTAATCTGCCTCCCAGGGATAAAGGCACATTGATTAACATCTACCAACTCATTCAAAACAGTTTTAATCCTATTAGTAATCACCTTACTAATAGTTTTATAGACAATGTAGCAACAAGATATGGGTCTGAAATCAGTAACTTTCATAGGGTTCTTAATTTTAGGGATAAGAGAAATGAGAGTAGCGTTGAACTCACCAAGCAATTTACCACTTGAAAAGAACTCCTTAATAGCAGCACAAGTATCATTACCCACCACCTTCCAAGCAGCCTTAAAGAATTTGGAAGTGTAACCATCAGGCCCAGAAGCTCTATCATCCTCAATGTCAAACAAAGCAACTTTAATTTCTTCATCAGACACCTCTTTGATCAACTCCAAAGCAACTTCAGGATCTAACTTCCTAGAAAACAAGCTACCAGGCTCTTCAATATTATAAATTTCTTCATCAGCATTGTAAAACTTTTGGAAATGATCAACAAAAGCTTTAGGAACCTCACATCCTTTAAAGATATTTCCCTGATCATCCCTGACTTCCTCAATTCTACTCTTAGCCACTCTAGCCTTAACCATATTATGAAAATAACTACTATTAAAATCACCCTCTTTCAGCCACTGTATTTTAGATTTTTGCTTCAAGAATCTCTCTTCATCAATAACAGCTTCCTTATAGGCGGTAGCAAATATCATTTCCTCCTCCCTCAATTTAGCATTCAAAGGGTCTTTATAAAGGTTGCTTTCAACTCTATTCAANCTATCTACTTTTCTCACCCTCAGCAATTTGCATACCTAAATCACATGCTAGATCAATTTTCTTTCTCATTTGAGCCCATTCATCACTTCCCACCTCAACATCATTCATACTTTCCTTTTCCAAAACACCAAAACTATTCTTGGTATCAATATCATTCTGTTTAGAAACTTTAGTCTTCAAATCAACCTTAGAACCTGATGATATCTCTTTCCCCTTATTATCACTTTTCTTATTACTATCAAATATTAAACCTTCATCAATTTTTTTACCCCCCATATCCAAATTAACATTCCTCATATGATTAGCCTCATTACCATACTTCTGCACTGTACCTCCTCTACCCATCATGCCACCTCTACCCATGAAACCACCCTTACCCCTGTAGTTACTACCACCTCTGTTAACATAGTATCCATTATTTTTTTATTTTTTTGACATACACTCTTGCCCTACCATCCAAAATAATACATCATAGGGGCCTCGGTTCTCCCCTTACACTTGAGCTTTTACATACTTTACAAATAACTATTCTAATGACTCGAATTAAGATAATCGAAAAACTTGGAGTACTTTTTTTAAAAATATTTAGCACATATGAGGGTAATAATATTGTTCTTCCCCATTACTCCATTACACTAGTACTTTACCCATGAGTCCCAATCGTCCCAAAACAATATGTACAAGGATATGACTCGACTTAGCAACCATGTAATCAATTAGATAAT
>LBNU01004887.1:19438-31642 GCA_014162995.1 Artemisia annua
AATGATTAATTGATTACTTATCTTCAATGTAACATGGAAGATCTCAAGGTAAAAAACCTTGAAAAAGCTGCTAAAATTTGTCTAGGGTTTCTCCCTAAAAAGTTCCACACAAGTTCCCCCCTAATGACTAAAAATTATGAGAATATATATAGAAAATCAGATCTGATGGCGTCACGTTATAGCCTTGACGTCGTCACCTCGCCGTGATTAGGGTTTCTTGATGGCCTTCTTGACGCCGTCCCCCTTTAATCTCCCAAAATCCATTCTGGCCTATCAAGGCTTGACGTCGTCAGCTCCATGCTTGACGCCGTCTGGAGTACTATTCCAGCAGATTTTAGCACTATGTCGAATTCTTCACTTTAATGCTCCAAAAATGTCCAAAATACTTCATTTTCCAGAATTTCTCTCCAAAGTACCTAAAATGCCAAAAGGAACGATTTAGGGCAATAAATGATCAAATAAATACGATTTAGGGCTTAAATGACCCCCGAAAAGCGGTACACTTTTCGCCTTATCACGGTTCTAGAAACGTTATTCAATAATGGCACGGACTTGGTCCCAGGTTAGCAAGTAATTTATACGATAGTCCACTGGTATTTTCTTGTGTCCAAACCTATAAACTCACCAGCATTCGCTGACGTTAGCATGTTTTCTCAGGTGATTAATTTGATGGTTCTGGATTGGTATTCGGGGAGGCTTGGCAACTCGAGGCATGGTTGAAGGATCGAAGTAAACTCTGATAATAAAAAGGGACCTATCTTTTAATTTAGTATTGGGCCGTACTTTGGATTTTGGATTAATGTAACCTTCTAAATTTGATATTTATCGGTTTATGCTTTTAAAGTTGCTTATCTTGTTCTATTTTATGCTTTTAAAGTTGCTTATCTTGTTCTATATGCTTGCGAATGTATACCAATCCTAGTAGCACCCCGAAAGCTTGATAAGTCTTCCGCTGTACCGAATTTTGGGGGTGTTACAATAAATTTGTCAAAATTCTCGATATTTTATTAAAATTCTAGAAAAAATTTTCAAAATTCTCGATAAATTTTTTCAAAATTCTCGATAAATTTTTCAAAACTCTCAAAACTTTTCAAAATTCTCGAAACTTTTCAAAATTTCTCGAAACTTTTTAGAGTTTTCGAAAGTATCACCAAATTTTCTAAATTATACAATTTGAGAGTATAACACGAGTCGAAGTGTTTTCTCACTTATACAAGCAAGGGAAACACCGAGTAATCCATCAAATCTAAAGAAGTCCTATGGAGAAAATTTTCAAAATTTTGCCAAAGAAATTCTAGATAAAAAATTCTCGATAATTAGCGTTTTCAAATTCTCGATAATTTGCCAGAATTTTGATTTAGCATAAAGCACACCCAATACGAGTTTCTAATCCAAGATTCTTGAACTTTAAGTCTTACAAACACCAAAGCTTGAAGAAAGTTGCAAACTTGGTGATATTTGCGAAAATTTTTAAATTCTCGATTAATAGTACAAAATCAAGTACGAATTTTTAAAGCTTGAATCTTTCGAAAAGATTGAAACTTTCTTGTTAGGAAAGGTTTATAACACTAGTTTGTAATCAAAAAAGTGTTAAAACCACAAAAAAAACAAGAAAAGTAAGAATTTTTTTGAAAAATAACGTGAATAAAGCTTAAAAAACACGAAACAAGCAAACTCCCAACACTCCTAAATCATTGTTAGGCAATTGATACCACTTGTAGGACCTTAGATCTATAACTTTATCACACAATATAAGCACAATATGAAGTAAAGATGGTTAGTTGGATGATGTATATAAGCATATGTTTAGAGAGAGAAAGAGATGAAAATGACAACTTTTAGTAGAGAGAAACACACATAATACACACTCAAGCACACATACAAATTAATGACTAGGTATGTGCCTTTTTATATTTCCATACTTAGGCTTTCTATGGGCTTGGCTTGGACTTGGTTTCCTTTATATTATAATGGCTTACATAACATAACACTTATCATATTAGCTTACAAAGTCCCACGAGCCCATTAGTCTTAACTATTACATGCTTAACGACACTATTACAAAGTTTCTAATATGAGAATGACCATCACTTCCTTTTATATTTCTTTGATGCTAACAATAACTATTATTAATTATTTGTTCTTCTACTAAAAAAATTTAATTTGTTAGATTAGTAAAAAATTCGACTGAGACAAATATCGTATAAGGAATACACTTTGGAAAGATGATGATCATTTCGAGGTCGAGAATTACTCTGTCTGATAAACGTTTACCGCTAAAGATCGTGTGGAAACAATTTCCTGTGTCAGTGTCATTTTCAGTGACAATTAACAAGATTCAAGGGCAATCACTTTCAAAAGTTGATTTGCACTTGCCACGTCATGTTTTCACACATGGACAACTATACGTGGCTCTTTAACATGTCAAAAAAAAAGTTTGAAGGTTGTTGTTTGTGATGCGGATTGTAATCTATCAAAAACTGCTAAAAATGCAGTCTACAAAGAAGTTCTCCAAGGCCTATAATGAAGTTTCAAGAGGTATGTACAACACACATATGATATGTTTTAGATCTACATATATTATCAATCACAATCTTCTTTTACTTACAGTTTTTTAAACTTATTAGGTGCTCATGGAATGGACATTGGCTTATCACTTCATTAACGCTCGCTACATACATTTGCTTTTCAAGACTATAAAAAATGGAGGTAATGATGCATGGACGTTTATTACATAAATAGGTACAGCATATTAGTTTATAGTATCATTGATTTATTATTTATTATTACTTTCAAAAAATAGTTCAACCTGTTTTCATTCGTTGGGCTCCGTTATTTTATTCACAGACTTAATTTCTTGATGCATTATTGTAGGACCGTAGAACAACCTATTTCACTAGCTAATCTTGCGTTAAACTTAGAGAGAGAAAGAGAGTAGAGAGAGAGAGTGGGAGGGAACTCAAGTGTGTGTGAAAAACATAACCTTAGCATAACATGAGCACCAACTAACCTCAAAAGTGAGGTTTACAAGAGTATTTATAGTGGAAGTCTAGGGCTTCTCTAAACTATTACATTATTACACTTTTTGCCCCTAGACTTTATAAAAACATGAATACATGAGTAAAACTTAACATAATGATATTCTAAAGCAACCTATTACAAGACTTTAATGACCAACACTTTTTATAAATAAAATATGATCCTAACATCTCCCCCTAAGTGTAGGTCATTGAAGGTTGCGCGACGTCATCATCTTTGTCTTTAAACTTTAACATTCATTGCTCTGGACGTCTTTAAGAATCATTGGATAAGTCATAGTTCATTGTTCATCGTTCTTTGTTCCTTCATGCTTTGTGATCTTCGATAAATGACTTTTCTTTGTTCTTTGTTGTTGTGGTGGATATATCTGCCTTTCGTCACTTCTTTGTCATTGATGGTTGAACGCCTTTCCAACATGCTCATACGTCTTTAGTCTTTGTCATACATACATTTGTTGTTCCCGTTCTTCTACTTTGATCTTTGTCACTTTACTTTGCAGATTCTTCTTATTGGCGTAGAATCTTTCTTTGACTGTTTCTATCCTTTGATCTTTGTGAGAACTTTCCTTTGACTTTGTGATGTATGTATGAGCATGTGGAAACTTTGTGTCACGATGGTAGTTGTAGCTGCATAAAATTTGTAAGTCATAAAACAACCGGTACTTAGAGGTTCGGAATTAGAGATCGTTGATAGCATAGTGTGAAAACTCTCTCTAATCCTTACCTAGGCCGTTCCTAATCGGATACCCCCGAAAGGGCTTACACTGACATACCGAAGTACACCAACGATTAGGTGAGTCGCTGGAGATCACCCCACGACTGTAGACCGTTTGAAACCACCGCAAACACTAAGCGTAACCCACAAGAGATTATCGAAGTGACCTGCTGTCAGGGCTGTTTGATGTTGACCCTAGGAGGATTTCCGTTCAATCATTGAGAAATACATAAGTAAATCCTCTCATAAACGTTCTCGGCAGATTGCTAAGATCTGCGTATGACTCGATAATTTACAACTGGTATCCATTGATGTAGAATCACCGGTGTAAGAATATTAAGTGTTCCTAAGAGATATTTTGATGAATCTCGGGGCTCTAGACTCAATAAGTGCACATTTAGTCGTCGGAGGCATGGAGCAGAGGGCCTCCTTTTCAATATCAACACATCTCGGAGTGAGAGGTCGATAGATTACACCGGTTCCCCGTGAGAATGAATCAAGTACCTTTTGAGAGATACCTGAGTGGCTAGAAGGTTTAGTTCATTGCGTCACTGGGTCCATGACGTCTTTATCTTCAATACCGGTGTCACCTTAGTAACATCCAGTAGCTTATGAATTGAACCCGGTGTCTGCCCTAAGGTTGAACATATGGAGGGCTATTTCTTTTCACCCTTTTCATTACTTTTCTTTTTAATTCTTCAACCCCTTCTTTCTCCTTTCATTCTTTACTCCTTTTTTTCAAATCATACCTAAGAACTTCTAATTCTAATCTATTGGAATTGTCCTTGGGTATATCCCTCCGGATCATAGGACGGTTTTTCCTAACCTTAGTCACCTTATAACACCATGACTATCCTATAATTGCCATAAAACCAATCATTTGAAAATCTTCTCAAAGTGTTTATAATCATAAAACATATTTTGTTAACACTTTGAGAGTTTTGATTTCTTTTGAAAGAATTCCCCTTCACATGTGCTCATGCAATTTTATAAGAAATTTACACATGCGGGAGGAGTTTGCACTTTTGAATTGATCCAATTTCAGTGAACAAGACCGATTCGAGACACGTTTACATCACTAGTTAGACTAGCTTGAAATTATTACCCGGCCTGGTCAAGTCCAAAGAAAGTTTCTCGAATTGGTACATTCTACTTAGACAAGTCCTATTCGAGACACGTTTACATCACTGGTTAGACCAGCTTGAAATTATTACCCGTCCAGGACAAGTCTTTTCGATTACAGACATTTTGTTTCGTCAATTCTTGGGTCAATTCTGAGTCTAGCTCTTTTATGATACAACAACAATCTTTAACCATCTTGATCACATATCAATCACGTTTTAGATCACATTTTAATCACGTCTTCTCCCCCTCAAAAATAGCATATCGTGATATTTTGATATCAACTGATTAATGAAAAGCTTTTGGATAGATAGACGGATTTTGTTTAAGCATGAAATCCGAACATTTTCTTTTGATTTTTATACTCCCCCTTAAAGAATGCATATTTTTAAACATAGAGTTTAAAATCAATTTTAAGGGTTTTGGAGGGAGTTGTCTTTTTGAAATGCGAGTTATTTACCGAAATGTACACAAGTCATTTTGTGAAAAACGAGTTTTTGCTTGAAATCTTTTCGTTTGTTTATACTCGAACTTTTTGAAAAGAATTTCGGTTTTGAACGTTCGAGTCCTGATCTGAAATAATCAGAAGTCATCATTGAAGTCCGGGTTTCGCACTGAAGTATACGAAAGCCATTTTTTGAGAAATTTGAGAAACGACATGTTTTAGAAAACATTTAGTGAACTCCCGCTCAAGCATATGTACATATCCGTGTCATTTTTGACCGACATTTCTAGAAACGTACATAATATCGATTATACGAGAGACATGTCGTGAGAAGAATATTTTTGGAATTTTTGATTTTATATTGTTTTTGTATTTTTGAAATTTTTTATTTTTGTATTTGGTTTTTCAAATTTTGTATTTTTTTTTTTCAAAAAAAATATTTACAGTGAAGCGGTTTTGAAAACATTTTTCAAGAAGATTCGAGAAGACGTTCTAACTCCTCAGGGGTTAGGCTTCGCATGCCAATTCGTCGAACTAAATCGTCAAACCTATCTTTTGGAAGGGCTTTAGTAAATAGATCGGCGAGTTGGTATTCCGTCTTAATGAAAAATAATTCAACAGTACCCTCTTCTGCGTGCTCTTTGATGAAGTGATAGCGGACTCTAATATGCTTCGTCTTTGAATGGTGAACGGGATTGCACGAGATGGCTATGGCACTTTTCGAGTCACAATACATAGGTATTCTGTCGAAAGTAAAGCCATAATCTGTGATCTGTGTCCGCATCCAAAGAACTTGAGCACAACATGCAGATAGAGACACATACTCAGCTTCCGCAGTTGACAGTGCAGTACAATCCTGTTTCTTTGACGACCAGCTTATTAGTTTTTCAACCAAAAATTGTGCTCCACCTGATGTACTTTTTGCTGTAACTTGATCACCTGCATGGTCGGCATCTGAAAATGTTGTTAGTTGAAACCCCGAATCCTTCGGATACCAAAGTCCCATGTTAATGGTGCTTCGTAGGTACCGAAAGATCCGATTAACCTCTTTGAGGTGAAGTTCGGTAGGCTTTGCCTGAAACCGTGCTACTAAGCAAACAGCAAATTGAATATCGGGTCTGCTAGCAGTTAGGTACATGAGAGAACCGATCATGCTCCGATATTTTTTCGGATCGATGGGTTTCCCAAACAAGTCAGCACCGATTTTTGGTGAAGTGACCATTGGTGTACCAACAGAATCACAATTTTCCATACCATGTTTTTGCAAAATCTCTATTGTATATTTAGCTTGATTTATAAAAATACCACTAGGGGATTGATGTATTTGTAAACCAAGAAAGAATTTAAGTTCCCCCATCATGGACATTTCAAATTTGCTTTTCATGAGATTTTCAAAATGTTTTGAATGGTTAGGATTGGTTGATCCAAAAATAATGTCGTCCACGTAAATTTGAATGATCAAAATGTCATCGTTCTATTTTTTAGTAAACAAGGTATCATCAACCGTTCCTTTGGTGAAATTGTTTTTGAGCAAGAAAGATGATAGTTCGTCATACCACGCCCTTGGAGCTTGTTTTAAACCATAGATGGCTTTCTTAAGCTTGTAGACGTAGTCTGGATGATCTTTGTCGATGAATCCCTCTGGCTGACTCACATACACCTCTTCTTTCAGAGTTCCATTCAAGAAAGCTGTCTTAATGTCCATCTGATAGACTGTGATGTTTTTGTGAGCTGCATAGGCTAAGAAAATCCGGACTGCTTCCAATCTAGCTACGGGCGCGAATGATTTTTCGAAGTCTATCCCTTCTTCTTGCGGATATCCTTTAGCCGCGAGACGAGCTTTGTTGCGAATTACAGTCATTTCCTCATCCATTTTGTTCTTCCACAACTACTTGAGATCAAGAACACGTTTATCAAGTGGTCGTTCAACAAGTTCCCAACTATCATGTAACTGGTATTGAAGAAATTCCTCCTGCATCGCTTCTATCCATGGGTTTTCTGCCATTGGTTCCCGAATGTTCTTTGGTTCTTTGAGGCTTATTGAGCAAATGTAGATACACAATTCGAGATCGGTGGCAAGTTGTCTCCTCGTCTAAACTGGCCTTGAAGGTTCACCAATAACTTGTTTAATTGGATGGTCTTTAGTCCATTGGAGTGTAGAAGGGTACCTTGGATTTAACATATGCGTGTTAGATGGTTCTTGTAACCTTGAAGAAGATTTAGCAGAGTCTGTTGCAAATGGGTTTTCAAATACTTCTTCTTCTTCTAACGCATCATTGTTTTGGTGTTGTGTTGGTTCTTCTTGAAAAGTTGTGTTTTGGTTTTGCTCATCAACTCTTGGTAGAACAATTTCAATAACCGGAGTTGCTGGAGTAGATGTTGATGATGTTGAGGAGTTGGTGCTTCAGCTTCGATTATGGTAGATGCATCTTGTGTTGGTCGTGGTGGTGGTTGATGATTTTGAGCAGGTGCAGCGGAATGATGTTGAGATGCATTTGTCGAAGGTCCACCATAGTATTCATCAAACATTAACTCGAAGAAGTTTTCCAGTTCTTGTTCTGAAGGTTTATCGAGTGTTGTTGATTGAGATCCTTTAGGTACGAGTCCTGAACTAATGTGTCCAGAAGTCTGATTGTTTGGTGCGGGTCTTAATCTGGTTTGATTAGAAGCTATCGGGTTAAGCGCGGGTTCTAGAGCGAATCTCTCAGAAGCCATCTGTGAAATCTCATCAAACTTCACATTCATCGTCTCCATTATCCTTTTTGTTCTCCTATTATACACCCTGAATGCCCTTGAGTTTTCTGAATATCCAATGAAGATTCCAATGTCACCCTTAGCTTTCAACTTCCCTAGATCTTCTCTGTGGTTCATTGGATAGCACAAAGCGCCAAACACGTGAAGGTAAGAGATATCCGGTTTCCTATTGTTCAAAAGCTCATATGGTGTTTTATTGAATCTTGGATGAATTAGGGATTGGTTTTGAGTGAAACAAGCAGTGGCTACATCATCAGCCCATAAGAATAGTGGTGCACTAGAATANGAAGATTCCAATGTCACCCTTAGCTTTCAACTTCCCTAGATCTTCTCTGTGGTTCATTGGATAGCACAAAGCGCCAAACACGTGAAGGTAAGAGATATCCGGTTTCCTATTGTTCAAAAGCTCATATGGTGTTTTATTGAATCTTGGATGAATTAGGGATTGGTTTTGAGTGAAACAAGCAGTGGCTACATCATCAGCCCATAAGAATAGTGGTGCACTAGAATAAATTAGCATTGTGCAAGCAGCTTCCACAAGAGTTCTATTTCTTCTTTCAACTACCTCATTCTGCTGTGGAGTTCTAACAACTGATGTCTGATGTGTGATTCCAACATCTTCAAAATACGTTCTTAAATCCTGATTGGTGAATTCTGTGCCATTGTCTGTTCTTACAATCCTTACTGGAGCTTGAAGTAGAACTTGATTACGCTTCAGAAAGGTGATGATGTTGCCAGGTGCTTCGTCTTTTGATCTCAAAAACTTTACCCAAGTATATCGTGAATAATCATTGACAATAACAAGAATATACTTCTTTCCATTGATGCTTTCAACTCTCATTAGGCCAAATAAGTCCATGTGCAACAGATGTAACCTTGCTTCTGAACTCGGTACGGTTTTGGGTTTATATGATGATCGTTTGCTTTTTCCTTGTTCACATGATGGACATAAGTGATCCTTGGTGTATTTGAACTTAGGAAGTCCGTTGACGATGTTGTCTTTGGCTAATTTGTTAATGGTGTCGAAATTGAGATGGGATAATCTTCTATGCCATAACCAAGACTTTGTGTCAGATGCTCTTGTCATTAGAAAAATTGGTGGTGTAGAGGCCATTGTATTGATGTCGATAGCATAAAGGTTAGTGCCGCGATTTCCAGTTAAAAGATCATCTCCAACCAAATTTCTAACAAAAACCTTTTTTCTCCGAAAGGCAACCTCTAAATCTGCATCACAAAACTGCCGAACTAAAAACAAGTTGTGTCCCAGCCCTTCGACGTAGTAAACTCGAGTGATCAAAAACTTCTCAAACTAAAGATCTCCATAACCCTGAATAGCTGTTACATGATCATTTCCAAAGCGTACAGTACCCATAAATTTCCAGACGAAATTGATCAGCAGCTTTAAATTCCCCGTCATGTGCTTGGAGCAACCCGAGTCGACGATCCAAAGACATATTTCGATAACCTGCCAAGAACAGATGAATTTGTATTTGGAAACCGTGTTGAATTTGGTTCCATGGGGTTAGGGGTACAATCCAAATCACATTCATAGACGGTTGCTACTTGTTTAGCTTGAACTATTTCTAATTTACCATCCTTAAAAATGAATTCTCTACCCGTTGGTTTCCAAACACAATACTTAAGATAGTTCCTAGGCGTGAGACTATTAGTGGTGTTCCTAATTCTTTTAATTAGACTACCAACAAATCTAGATTTAGCACTAGGTCTTTTTGGAACATCATTCTGTTTAGGCAACACATTCACATTCTTAGAAACACATTCATCATGAACATCATTAATTAAACATTTCTTGCATATTAAACAAATAGAGTCATTACATGCATTAGAAATAGGGTCTGCTAGCAGTTAGGTACATGAGAGAACCGATCATGCTCCGATATTTTTTCGGATCGATGGGTTTCCCAAACAAGTCAGCACCGATTTTTGGTGAAGTGACCATTGGTGTACCAACAGAATCACAATTTTCCATACCATGTTTTTTCAAAATCTCTATCGTATATTTAGCTTGATTTATAAAAATAACACGAGGTGATTGATGTATTTGTAAACCAAGAAAGAATTTTAGTTCCACCATCATGGACATTTCAAATTTGCTTTTCATGAGATTTTCAAAATGTTTTGAATGTTTAGGATTGGTTGATCCAAAAATAATGTCGTCCACGTAAATTTGAACGATCAAAATGTCATCTTTGAATTTTTTGGTAAACAAGGTGTCATCAACCGTTCCTTTGGTGAAATTGTTTTTGAGCAAGAAAGATGATAGTTCGTCATACCATGCCCTTGGAGCTTGTTTTAACCCATAGATGGCTTTCTTAAGCTTGTAGACGTAGTCTGGATGATCTTTGTCGATGAATCCCTTTGGCTGACTCACATACACTTCTTCTTTCAGAGTTCCATTCAAGAAAGCTGTCTTAATGTCTATCTGATAGACTGTGATATTTTTGTGAGCTGCATAGGCTAAGAAAATCCGGACTGCTTCCAATCTAGCTACGGGCGCGAATGATTCTTCGAAGTCTATCCCTTCTTCTTGCGGATATCCTCTAGCCACGAGACGAGCTTTGTTGCGAATTACAGTCATTTCCGTATCCATTTTGTTCTTCCACAACCACTTGAGATCAAGAACACGTTTATCAAGTGGTCGTTCAACAAGTTCCCAACTATCATGTAACTGGTATTGAAGAAATTCATCCTGCATCGCTTCTATCCATGGGTTCTCTACCATTGCTTCCCGAATGTTCTTAGGTTCTTTGAGGCTTATTGAGCACATGTAGATACACAATTCGAGATTGGTGGCAAGTTGTCTCCTCGTCTGTACTGGCCTTGAAGGTTCACCAATAACTTGTTCAATTGGATGGTCTTTAGTCCATTGGAGTGTAGAAGGGTACCTTGGGTTTAACAGATGCGTGTTAGATGGTTCTTGTAACCTTGAAGAAGATTCAGCAGAGTCTGTTGCAAATGGATTTTCAAACACTTCTTCTTCTTCTAACGCAGCATTGTTTAAATTATTTGTTGTTTCTTCTTGAAAGGTTGTGTTTTGGTTTTGCTCATCAACTCTTGGTAGAACAATTTCAATAACCAGAGTTGCTGGAGTAGATGTTGATGATGTTGAGGAAGTTGGTGCTTCAGCTTCGATTGTAGTAGATGCATCTTGTGTTGTTGGTGGTGGTGGTGGTTGATGATTTTGAGCGGGTGCAGCGGAATGATGTTGAGATGCATTTGTCGAAGTTCCACCATAGTATTCATCAAACATTAACTCGAAGAAGTTTTCCAGTTCTTGTTCTGTAGGTTTATCGGGTGTTGTTGACTGAGCTCCTTTAGGTACGAGTCCTGAACTGATGTGTCCAGAAGTCTGACTGTTTGGTGCGGGTCCTAATCTGGTTTGATTAGAAGCCATTGGGTTAAGCGCGGGTTCTAGAGCGAGTCTCTCAGAAGCCATTTGTGAAATCTCGTCAAACTTCACATTCATCGTCTCCATTATCCTTTTTGTTCTCCTATTATACACCCTGAATGCCCTCGAGTTTTCTGAATATCCAATGAAGATTCCAATATCACCCTTAGCTTTCAACTTTCCTTGATCTTCTCTGTCGTTCGTCGGATAGCACAAAGCGCCAAACACGTGAAGGTAAGAGATATCCGGTTTCCGATTGTTCACAAGCTCAATGGTGTTTTATTGAATCTTGGATGGATTAGGGATCGGTTTTGAGTGAAACAAGCAGTGGCTACAACATCAGCCCATAAGAATAGTGGTGCACTAGAATAAATTAGCATTGTGCGAGCAGCTTCCACAAGAGTTCTATTTCTTCTTTCAACTACCCCATTCTGCTGTGGAGTTCTAACAACTGATGTTTGATGTGTGATTCCAACATCTTCAAAATACGTTCTTAGTTCCTGATTGGTGAATTCTGTGCCGTTGTCTGTTCTTACAATCCTTACTGGAGCTTGAAGTAGAACTTGAATGCACTTCAGAAAGGTGATGATGTTGCCAGGTGCTTCTTCTTTTGATCTCAAAAACTTTACCCAAGTATATCTTGAATAATCATCGATAATAACAAGAATATACCACTTTCCATTTATGCTTTCAACTCTCATTGGGCCACATAAGTCCATGT
>LBNU01004887.1:31653-49601 GCA_014162995.1 Artemisia annua
CTGATTGGTGAATTCTGTGCCGTTGTCTGTTCTTACAATCCTTACTGGAGCTTGAAGTAGAACTTGAATGCACTTCAGAAAGGTGATGATGTTGCCAGGTGCTTCTTCTTTTGATCTCAAAAACTTTACCCAAGTATATCTTGAATAATCATCGATAATAACAAGAATATACCACTTTCCATTTATGCTTTCAACTCTCATTGGGCCACATAAGTCCATGTCTAATAGATGTAACCTTGCTTCCGAACTGGGTACGGTTTTGGGTTTATATGATGCTCGTTTGCTTTTTCCTTGTTCACATGATGGACATAAGTGATCCTTGGTGTATTTGAACTTAGGGAGACCGTTGACGATGTTGTCTTTGGCTAATTTGTTGATGGTGTCGAAATTGAGATGGGATAATCTTCTATGCCATAACCAAGACTTTGTGTCAGATGCTCTTGTCATTAGACAAATTGGTGATGTAGAGGCCATTGTATTGATGTCGATAGCATAAAGGTTAGTGCCACGATTTCCAGTTAAGAGATCATCTCCAACCAAATTTCTAACAAAAACCTTATTTCTCCTAAAGGCGACCTCTAAATCTGCATCACAAAACTGCCCAACTGAAAACAAATTGTGTCCGAACCCTTCGACATAGTAAACTCGAGTGATTAAGTAATTCCCAAACTGAAGATCTCCATAACCTTGAATAGCTGCTACATGATCATTACCAAAGCGTACAGTACCTATAAATTTCCAAATAAAATTGATTAGCAGCATTAAATTCCCGGTCATGTGCTTGGAGCAACCCGAGTCGACGATCCAAAGACATATTTCGATAACCTGCCAAGAACAGAAGAATTTGTATTTGGAAACCGTGTTGAATTTGGTTCCATGGGGTTAGGGGTACAATCCAAATCACATTCATAGACGGTTGCTACTTGTTTAGCTTGAACTACTTCTAATTTGCCATCCTTAAGAATGAATTCTCTACCCGTTGGAATCCAAACACAATACTTAAGATAGTTCCTAGGCATGCGACTATTAGTGGTGTTCCTAATTCTTTTAATTAGTTTACCAAAATATCTAGATTTTGCACTAGGTCCTATCGAAGCATTCTTCTGTGCAGGCAAAACATTCACATTTGTAGAAACACAATCATCATGAACATCATTAATTAAACATTTCTTGCATATTAAACAAACAGAGTCATTACATGCATTAGAAACAGTACGTTTGACATTACATTCAGATGAAATATGTCTCTTATTACAAAGCGATAAATTCCTAGGGTGTTCTTCTACTTCTTCAACTTTATTCATGCTACTACTCTTAGAGACAGGCGAGACTCTATTGTTCCTTGTATTGCTCCTAGGCTTTAGTCTGCTGCTCCTAGAGGTGCTTGCTAATCCTGTAGAAGGTAAGGCACACGCATTAGGATTTATATTGTTGTCATTTTTAGCATCCCTAGATTCTTTAGAATTATCCTTTATGCACTTGTCATTTGTCCTAGATGTGGAGGCAGACGCAATAGTGGGACTAATCCTAAAAAGACCAGGTGCTATAACTTCTGGTGTTTCGACAACCGCTTTTCCTTTTTCAACAATCTTTTCTTTTTCATTGTTCTTGGGCAAGGGTTGTGGAGTGACTGGTTATGTCAAATCCTTTTTCTCATCAACTTTTCGAGCAAACCGGGAAATTGACATTTTTGGTTTTACAGCCGTTTTTGAATCATTTGGTTTCTCCGAAGTTGATGGTTTTACAAACTTAGTATCCACACCCTTTCCTTTTTGACTTTCTAGTTGAGCCCTCAAAAGATCATTTTGCTCTTTCATGTTCTTGAAGGCATGCTCATACGACAGTTTGTCATACTTTCATTCTTCATTTTTCCGATCAAGTTGTTTAAAATATGACACGTTTTCTTTTTCAAGTTTAATAAGAGCATTTTCATATTTTGAAACAATTGCGGAGGTCTCAGCTTGGAGTCTTTCATCTTCTTCAACAGAATATGTTTGTAAGATAATAGACATAATATCAGTAGACAAAACTGCTTCAAAGAGAGAATCATTTAACCTTTCCAAAACATTTATGTTTTCATGAGATTCATTAGCTTCCTTTACCAGGGATTTGTGGTCCTTGACAAATTCGGCCGTTTCTTTTAAGAAAGCTTGTTCAAAATGAATTACTCTCGCACTGATGTTATGCAGTGGAATAGTAATTTCGGTTTCAAACACCTTTTTCAGTTCTTTATGAAAACTAGAATGCCAGTTGTTAATACTGATTGTAGTTTTAGACAAAACAATCTGTTGAAGTGTTTCAATTCTCTTTTTAACGTCATCAAGAATGTCTCTAGCCTCACTTGTATTAAAAGGATTGTTCAATGACATTTGTTCCATGTTTGAAAGAGTTTTAGAGACAACTTGTGGTTTTGAAAACATTTTCTTAACAACTGATTTTTTGGAAACATTTGGTGTTTGTTTTTTAGGGACAAAAGTGATTCCATTAAGTTTGTTCCATTTGTTGTAATCAATTGGTTTCAAATCTGGATTCTTTTGTTTCATTTTCGTGACGCTCTCTTCAGCAAGTTCTGTCGTTTCTTCATAATCCTGAACAACGGGAGGATCATGTTTTTCATATAACACATTGCCATTGTACAAAACATTATGTTCTTTCTGAGCTTTCTTGAGAGTATAAGGGTTTTCACAACCGAGAGCCATTTTCTTCATTGTATGTAAAAACGGGTTTGGATCTTTAATGAGCATATGAATGGTTTGAGCGGAATGACCCGTTTTCACAAGCAAATCTTCCAACTTTTTGATTGTTTCTTGTTTCTCAATAATTTCATCAAGAAGATCATTTTCTCGTTTTGAAAAATCTGCTTTCAACTGTTTCTTTTCTTTCTCAAGATCAGAACAAGTTGATTTTTGTTTAGAAAGTTGGTTTTGCAAATCAGAAATTTTCGTGTTTAAGGATTTTATTTTCATGTGTGTATTAACATCAAGTGTATCAAACTTGATTTGCAAAAGTTTTTCCTTTTAAAGAGAATTTTGATAACCAGTTTCTAATTCTGACAGTCGTTTGTTATGAAACTCAAAAGCTTTTTCGTTTTCCTTATACCTCTCAAACTCAGCGTTCAATTTCTCATTTGCGGCCTTAACATCGCGATTGACCTTTTTCACATTTTCAATTTCAATACTACAATTGTTCAATAATGATTCAAATAAAGCACGTGTTTCCTCATCATTCTCAGCATGCTGTGAAACGGAGCCACCACTATGATTCATATCGGGAGTTGCCGAATAAATATTGCTACTACTTGGCGTGTCCAGGTATGTATCATAAGTTATTGCTTGAGTCTTATAATGCTTTTCCTCATGAGGGGACACATCAAATATATCATTATTGAGGCATGTATTATCGATTGGTACCTCAGATACTGCATTGGTGTCATAAACAGGAGGTGTGTTAGAATCTGTGTCGTACTTAGTCTCTTGAAGATTCGCCATGAAGATGCAGTTCGCATCGATATCCTCTCTATCTTCCATGTCATCGATAAGAGCCATGTAATCATTTTCCTCAGCAGTCAACTGAAATCCTGCCTCTTCCTTTTGCGCTAGCATCAATGCTTTCTGCAGATACGCTGTATCCTTCTTTTTTGGCTTAGTAGGACAGTTCCTTGCCATATGACCGACACCTTGACAGTTGAAACACTTAACCAAATTTCCCTGATTCACATTCACATTTCCATAATTCCCACCAACTGGAGCTGCAACATTTCCAACCTGATTACCCACTGCCTGATTACCAACATTCTGACCCCTCTGATTTCCAACAAACTGACCCATCTGATTCCTTCGATACTGACCCATCTGATTCCCTGCATACTGACCCATCTAATTCTGCATATTCTGATTACCCATGTGAACTCCAGTAGCATATCCTTGTTGATTCCCCATAACTCCAACCAAGTGGCCTCCATTACCCATATTGAAACTCGGCTGAGCGATCTGCCTGTTGCGAGTGTTTGATGAAATCCTTTGGTTGTTGTTTGTTGGTGTAGAATAGCGTCCTTGGAATGCCTTTGATAACAAAACAAATGCTTGTGTCAATGCAGCAGTTGATTCATTGTTGTCAGTGAATTCAGGTTCTTGGAATTGTGGATATTGTTGTTGTTGTGGAATGATTTGTTGTTGTTGTGGGTAGAAGTGTTGTTGGTAGACTGGTGTTGGTTGTAGAATGTATTGTTTTTGCATGTTGTTGTGAGCGGAAGATGATGATGATGGTTGATGTTGTGTGTTCACTAGTAGAGGTGTTGGTGTAGTAGCAATTAATGCGAGAGGATCATGATTCTTTGCCAATCATTCTTTCCTTACTTCATTAGCCTCAGCTTGGTTTTGTTTCAGAAAATCATAAAGTTGATCATAGTTCACCTGATGTAAATCCTTGGTCTGATTGACAATGGTGACATATCGTCCCCATTCTACTGGAAGGTTGTTGATGAACTTGATGTTTGTGGCGATTGTTCTTGGTGTCAACTTGTTTCTGATTAACTCATTCATCAAAGTGCAAAACCTTGTGTAGTAGGATTCAATCTGTTCACCTTCAGAGGATTTAAAGTTCTCCCCTTTTGTTAGAAGCTTGTTCCCAATATCTTGTTGCCCAATTTCTGTTCCATGACATAGTCTTCTAACTCGTTCCCACATATCAAAAGCAGTTTCACAGATGTCGACTACAGCAAAGATCTCTCGTGGTAATCCGAGTTGGATTAGATGCATAGCCATATCATCAGCGGCGATTTGCTTCTTGTCTTCATTTGTGTACTCTGCTTCAGTTTGTTCATGATAGAATGGTAGAGTAGGAGGTGTTGTATTTGGATTTCCTTGATCTTGAACTTGTCTTGGCTTAAATGGACCCTCTTGAATGGATTTGATCATAAGCTTACCATCGGGCTTGGTTTTGATGTAACGAAGCATTCGACTTGTCCATGGAAGATATCCACCTTTTTCAAGCATGCGAGGTCGATTTTCGGCACCGGCAGCATGAATATCTTGTTGAGTTGCCATTGATTTAATTCAAAGTGAAAAGTTGTTCAAAGGATCTTTTGAAAGATAACAAAGGTTGTTGTAAATTAGAGATTTTGGTGAAAAATTAGGTCTAAAACCTAAAAACGCCGATAACTTTCGTTCGGAGAGGATTTGGGCCTCGAAGGTTGAGTTGAATAATCTTTAGATTATTCAATGTGTCAATCTTCTCAGTCTCACGGTCGTTTTGACAGTTATTTCGCTAAAAACGGAGTTACGGTTCAAAAGTTATAGCCGTTTGAAGTTTGGTCCTTTCTCGGAGGTTCGTACTTGAAAATTTGCTTCTTACTCGATGAGGTTTTAGTTACTCGATATGGTTACAAACTCGATGGGTATAGCAAACTTGATAACCTTACTCGATACACAAACTTTATAACCTAACTCGATAAGGTGTAAACTAGAGAAGCTTACTCGATAAAATCACTCAACTTTCGTTACTCGATAATTGTTTTTACTCGATAGGACTCTTCCTTACTCGATAAGCTAAATTAAATGAGGTAGAGTTTTCCCTTAGTTGAGAAACAATGATTCCTTACTCGATACACGATAAGGAGAAATGTCTTACTCAACAGCAAAAGCTTACTCGATAATCTAAGTCCTTAGCCGATAAAACAAAGCGTTACTCGATAAAAACACTGCCTTACTCGATAACCAAGCTGCTTACTCGATAAACACCAAACCTTACTCGATATCCCGAGAAAAACGCTAAATCTTACTCGATAAGTTCTTCCCTTACTCGATAAATAACGTAACTGCAGCCCAAAATTCGAACTTTTTCACCAAAAAACGATCTAAACTAACCTAAAATTATCCCTAGGCGATTGATACCACTTGTAGGACCGTAGAACAACCTATTTCACTAGCTAATCTTGCGTTAAACTTAAAGAGAGAAAGAGAGTAGAGAGAGAGAGAGTGGGAGGGAACTCAAGTGTGTGTGAAAAACATAACCTTAGCATAACATGAGAACCAACCAACCTCAAAAGTGAGGTTTACAAGAGTATTTATAGTGGAAGTCTAGGGCTTCTCTAAACTATTACATTATTACACTTTTTGCCCCTAGACTTTATAAAAACATGAATACATGAGTAAAACTTAACATAATGATATTCTAAAGCAACCTATTACAAGACTTTAATGACCGACACTTTTTATAAATAAAATACGATCCTAACAATTATTTCTCTTAAAACCCCGCGATTCCACGGGTCTATAAGCTAGTGTTTAAATAAACATGATACATCATGTTGTTCAATAAAAATATAAATCTGTTCCGAACTTATATGGATGTTATACTAAGCTGGTTCACGTAGTGGGAAATTATAAATCGACCCGTACTACACAGGTAGCTTATTTCACTACTGGAAACGGGGTTGTACTACGCAGGTGCCCGGAAAGAAGGTTGCCAGCGGTTTGGTTCTCGGTTGGTAGCATTGAGCTTGTATTTGAGCGTGGTGTTGACAATGGTCGAGTTTGGTTTTGCTGGGAATTTTGATAGCCCAAGATAGCAGATAGTTTAAAGTTTGACATGAACTTTTTAAACGCCAAGATAGCCCAACAGATTTACGCCATTGAACTCGGATTCATGAACTAAACTGATAAGTCACACTCGAGATTTGTTTCAACCTTTGATGAGACCATTGAACTCGGAAAGTTGCAGATGGGACTGAATGTTTGAAATGAAAGGCTATTCTTTCATTTTTGTAGGCAAAGGCAGCTTGATGATAGGAGATAATATTGTGTCTTTCAGAATACCATCAAACCCAATACCAAGCAACTATGCAGTTTGTCAAAGGAGTCCTAACAGTTACGGGAGTCGCTAACAGTTACATTATCTGGTGAGGGGTGTTTGTTTAAGCTCTGTTTGTTCGGCTTAAACTTCATAAGCTTAAACAAACACCAACTAAACCATGATGCTAATAGGTTGACAGGTTGTTTATATTTAACATCTCAAAGCACATTGTATGAAAGTAAAACAACAAAACTCCAGAAACTCTAACCAAAATGACGTTAATCAAAGAAAACATTCTTGAGCAAATTAACTACTGTCTTAAAGGGAACTGCTACATCACAGCCACAATTTCAAGTACAACAACTAACAGAATACATTTATATTGATGTCTAATGGCTTCCAAAAGCTTCCTGCTTGTTGCATCAAGTTTTACTCTAGCTGCCCGGAGAAAGTTTCTGATACTTGTATGTAGTTATGTGCGAATAACCCTGCTTGAGCAGACCTACAATGAAAAATCAATACTGTCAGTAACATTACTACTTTTACATTGTCACATTCTTTAATAATAATAATAAACATGAAGAAATAAATATGTAAATACTTGTACCTTGATGGCACTTTCAGCACTTCCAAGTTGCCATCTCCCACAGCATTTCTCAAGGAGATCAAGCTCGGAGTATGAGCAATTACAACGGATGGAAGCTGAATTGGTGGATGATTCACTAGTCTGCCAGTCCTGTTCACCAAATTATAGAAGAACATACGACCACCTGAACAAGTCATCACTATATCCCCATTGTTTAGGCATACAAAACTCCAATCACACATACAGGGCTCATGCAGGACATTCCACACAGTAATGTCAATCACATAGCTGAGAGTCCATGAGTCTTCATTGCCATATTCCTTCATTCTCCATATTTTAAACTCTCCCATGTTTGCGCCAGAATCAATTACTGATAGACTCCCATGAACTAAAACCATGTCATAATATACATCATAAGGTTTGACCATGTGGGCCGGGCCAGTAAGATTCCCAAATGTATGGCTTTCAAAATTGAAGAAAACAATGAAATTTTCAACCTTATCATCGCCACATAGCCAATGAGTAACTTTATCCAATTGGCAAGGAGAGTAAATAGTATCGGGACAAAAGGGGAAAGTGTCGAGAGACTCCCAAGAATCAGAACCCACTACAAATAATTCTCCCATTCGATCTTCTTCTGAATATGCTAATGCAAATTCATTATCTGGAGATTCTGGTAAAAGCTCTTCTGAATCAGATGACTCATCTGAATCTGGGGTATAACGGAATACAATAATGAAAAGGCGCAAAATCTTTAACTGATTATCATCAGGATTGTAAAAAAACGCACACTTTGCATGTCTATAAAGATGCTCCGTTTCAGGTAGTTTCGTATACTCACCTTTAACAGGATTTGATACGATGCACTTGTGAATACCATCAGCCATATTTTCATACTCCATAAGAACAAATCCGTTACACGAATGTGTAACACTATACCCGTCTAACGGGAGAGAAAAATATAGGCTTAACGTTAACCCGTTCACCGATTGCAGGCATCACATCAGCATTCATGTCGAGTAAATGAAAAGTTGATCTCGATGGGGAATGAATCATTAAATGGGCTTCTGATTTTGCTAAGTATTTTTTTGCAAAATTTGAATTTTGTAAAATGAGATCGAACAACGACTTGGAAAGTGAGCAGCACACAAGAAGAGAAAATAACGGCAGATTTAACAGGATACATTCAAGACTGAGATCTGGTAGCTCAATCAGGGATCTGTTACCTGCTGCCATTGTCTATGCTGATGCGGCGGCGGCTCGTTATTGTTATTTTAGGGTTTTTATATGTATAGTGACCACAAAACCGCGGCTTTGATGATCCTAAGCAATTGGGGTAGGTCTTTGATATAATATTTGGCGATACTTAATAGCATTAATGGGATCATGAATCATCCAAAAAAAGATTATTAGATGGCCTTATCCCTAATATTCTGCTATAATAAATTGGTCTCAACTCCTTTTTTGTTATATATGTGTAACTCTAAGTTCATCTAATCCAATACATGCACATAGATGTTAAACTAAGATAAAATCTTCAATTCAATAACTTGAAATTCCTTATAGTTCCAAAATTTGGATCCAATTAATTTTTTTTAACGTCATATTTTTACAACTTGCACCACCTATCTCACATATACCATCTCATATATGTCTCCAATGAGACTTGAACCCATAACCTCATGGTTGATGGGCCATTCACATACTATTTACCAAACGGTTTTGGTGAGTTGGTCCAATTAATAACTTATAGTCATGTACTAGCAATATATATGGTCAGGTTTTCTTGTCAAGTGAATATATGAAAACTTGTAACTTGAGTTAAAAAATCTAATACAATTATAACTAGAAGAGTAAATAGAAAAATAGCATGCACACTCCCTATAACTTCGAAAGTTTAGGCATAGTCCGTGTAGGGAGGGAACTTGGGTGTGCAATCCGGAAGGGACTGTAGTACCTGCACATTAGAAGCTCATATGTTCTCACGCCACGGATGAAAATCTCACACCAAAGTTCTACAAGCCAACGGGCAAGACTGTCCAAGCATCTTTCGAGAATACATAGAATTTTCTAATTGGCTCCACCATAGTGTGTGCCAAGAGCAGCTACAAAAGAGAAGACCTACTTAAATAAGTAATGAGCTTTCAACAACGTTGACAAAACTAAGAAAAAAGCTACTTCAGTCTAAAGAGAAAGAGTTAATCCAAGTTTGTAAGGAGGTTGTAATTTCCTTATGGTCAGTCGTTTGTTGATAACCCCATACCCATTTCAAAACTTATAGTAATAGCATTTTAAACCCATAAAGCCTCTCAATGGGACTGTGTCTGCACTTTCAAAGTTGTAGGGGTTGCGCCTACAAACCAAAGGGACGGTTTTTGCAATTTACTCTAACTAGAAAAAAAAAATGTTGTATAAATGGTAGTGATTTAAAACCTAAACATTTTGTACTTGAGAGTGCTAATGTCAAGTTAGGATAATGGTAGGAGGTTTCCAAGGCCGGTAAAGCGTCTACATGGCTATACAGTTCGAGACAAAGGGTTTAGGGAGTATTGCATCAACCAGTTGTTAAACTTCAAACGTTACATATATGTACACTCAAGCATTAAGATAAGCCGTGTTGTAAAAATCGGCGCTAGTCAGATACTTTCCAATTAATCGGCACCTAGGCGCTAATCAGTCAAAGTCGATCGAATAGTCAACCTCGGTAAAAAAAAAAGTCAACCTTTTATTCTTCTTTTTTATGCAGACATCACAAGAACTTTAAACTATGCTAACTTTGAACTTTTTGTTCTTCTTTTGTTATGTTTTACTGTCTGTGTTTGATCTTTAAAGTTACAACTATGTGAACTAGAGCGATTACTAGCTAGAAGGTGGTCGACGACCCGACTACACCTAGCGATTTTTGCAACCTTGAAAATAACATGGATACGAAATTTTTTTAGTGTCGCGTTCGAGATTATTATACCCTTTCTCTTGTCTTCTACCAAAATTCAATGCAACATTTTATGTCTACATTTCTCAAGCAATTGATGGTTTTAGTGAACTAGTTGTGCAATCAATTCATTTAGATAGTGAAGATATGTGTGTTTAATGATCGATTTCTTAATAATTTGATTATGGATCCCCAATCCATTTTTCTTTATTTTGATTTGTGTTAAATTTATGCTACCATGTCATAAAACTATATGTTAACACTTTCTTGAGTTGTAATCAGATAGGATAATAATGAAGCAAGTGATCATTAAGTGTGCAAGTTTTTAAAGGTCTTCAAATTCAGTTATAGTGTTTGTTTAATTAGATTTGAACATATATATTGGTTGCTTTTAATATTCATGTAACATTACATATTTTCATTTTAAGTATAATCGTATAAAAGGGTTTAATTTTTGGGTAGAGGGGAAGTGGTGTATAATTTTCAATTTATAAATTGTTAGAAGTAAACCACTAGGGGTGGCCGAGTTGGCAAAAGCGTGTGTCTAGTAAAATGACTCAAGTTCAAACCATGGTTGGCAACCTCCCTGAATGGGAGGGCTTTACCTGGCTTGACTCTTTGTGGCAGTGGACTCAAGCCCCAAGGATTATTAAGCGAAAAGGGTCAAAAACCATTAAGTTAGAAGTTTTAGTACCATTAGTCATTCAGAAATAAAGAAGTTTTAACACCCTTATAACCCTTAAGTAGTTGTATCTTACTTATAACTCTCGTCAAGATTTTAAGGTGAAGTTGTGAAATTATTGGGCTAGCCTATCACTTTCGGCTCGGGGTGCTACAATTTGTTTCTCTAATCATTAAAGGTATTGTTAGATATGAAATTAGTAAATAAGAGATGAATATTGTTATATATTTTTCTAACACATTCTATCTTTATATCCTCCAAATCTAATAGGATCAAACCTGACGTTCAGTTTTGTTAAGTAATCTAACCAAGTTTTGACATTGCAAAAGGCAAAAAGCACATCATTGACTCTAAACTAATTCACCGGGGTCTTGCAAAAACTATGTAGGCAGCTAGTCATAACAAGTGAGCATAAAACGGGAATAACAAACTCTCAAATTCTTTATCAAAAGGACGCCAAATACTTACCTCGAGAGCATCATTCTTGTTGAAGTGGATACGCTTGACAGCAAGATAACCAATCCACCAACATTCCCGTATCAGGCTATTTCATAACTAAAATCGATAAGTCATATAAAGTGACCAAACAATCATTTCACAGTGATATCTGAGTGTAAGCGCCAATGGCTTAACAAAACACGAACCACGCAACACATTTAACCATATCTTTATGTTTAACAAAACGCAAACTTACAGGGTGCTTGTGTTAGTTTATTTACCCCGCTTATGAGCTTATGTAAATATGGAAAAGCTCGTAAGCCCACTTTTTTGGGCTTATGAGCTTATCAAGTTAACATTATACAATTTGTTTCTCTAAGGGTCCGTTTGGTTCGTAGAATGTTTTTGGCGGAATTTGAATTTGTCTATGGAATTGGAATTTGAAGGAATTGGAATGTTAGTGAATTGGAATCCCTAGGATTCGGAATTTGAAGGAAATGGAATTTGTAAAAACTAGTGTGTGTTTGGTTGGAAAAAAATAAAACGGGAAGAAACATATTATATCAAAATATTTAAAATTTTAATTTAGTTTAAAATTGATAAACTGAATATTATTTATTAAGTGACTATTTATAATAATAATAATAATAATAATAATAATAATAATAATAATAATAATAATAATAATAATAATAATAATAATAATAATAATTGATTTTTGATGATAAACATAATGGAATTCCATGGAATTGTACATTCCTCCCTACGTTGCTATGGAATGCTGAATTCCACACATATGGGATTTTGAAGGATTTTCATTCAATTCCATTTGCCAACCAAACACATTAAGCAATGGAATTTAGATTCTGAATTTGTTGAATCTTCCAACCAAACACCTTATGGAATGGAATCAGATTTCAATTCCATCAGAATCCTGAAGATTCCGCGAACCAAACGGGGCCTAATATCTTAAAAAGTCATTAAAGCTAAACTTGATAAGCTTACAAGCCGAAAAAAGTGAGCTTATGAGCTTTTCCAAATATACATAAGCTCCTAAGCCCGGTAAATGAGCCAACACAAACACCCCTTTGGAAATAATTTGTATGTTNGCGATTAGCTACACACCAATTCGATTTTCACCTCAGTAAATACCTTCACAATCAAAGCCCCAACAATATTTCAAAATTGAGAGGAAAAAATCTAAATTTTCATTTATTTATGGGTTTTTTTTTTTTTTTCTTTTTTTCTTTACTTTTTTGTAAGCTTTTTCAATCTGTGAAATCTTTTATATACTACGCAAAAGATATTGGGAATTTGGGATGCCTGCCAAATTGCCAAACCCTCCCTAGTCGCCTAGGAGGCAGTCTGGCATTTTTGTCCGTTAGCTGTCTTTATTTATTTATTTATTTTTTATTTTTATTTTTATTTTATTTTTTTGTCTTTTGTCCTCATTTTTATTTTTGTCCAAGTGCACAAGAATTTTTTTTTCCGGTGCACACACAAGCTAGTCCATGTGCAAAACACTAAGCAATTTTTTTTGTCCAAGTCCAAACACAACACAAGCAGGTTCCAAGTACAAATACAAGCAATTTTGTTGTTTTTTTTTGTCCAAGTGCAAACACAAGCAGGTTATTCCACACGAAGGCTCGGATTAACACGTAGTCGTCATCGCCCTATTTTCTCAAAATAATGAACTCACAAAATATATTAGGCTCGGATATGAAGGTTGCAAAGTGATAAAAATATCACTTTGCCATCCTTTCGGTTTTTAGAAAACCATTCGTCATCGCCTATTAGTAAACCATTTGTCCAAGTGCCAACTGCAGATACACAAGTTGGTTGCACACTAAGCAATTTTTTTGTCCAAGTGCCAACTGCAGATACACAAGCGCAAACACAAGCAGGTTTTTACACAAGTGCCAACTGCAGATACATAAGTTGCTTGCACACAAGCAGGTTTTTGTCCAGGTGCAAACACAAGCATTTTTTTTGTCCAAGTGCAAACACAAGCAGGTTTACTACCCAAGTGCATATTCCACACAAAGGCTCAGATTAACACGTAATCATCATCGCCGTATAGTCTCAAGCTCAAAAGGTAACAAGGTCACATAATCATCAACAGTAAGATTCTCACAAGGTAACAAGGTCACAATCTCAAAAGTGCAGATTGCACAAAAGAAGATTGGACACAAAGCTAAACATAATCAACAGTAAGATTCTCCGCAGGTAACATGGGCACAAGCGCAAAAGTGCCAATTGCACACAAGAAGATTGGACACAAAGTACAACAGTTAGATTCTCACAAGGTCACAAGCTCAACAGTGAGATTATCACAAAGGCAGCTTTGCCCAATTATATAAGGGAGGGGTTATACTCACGGTCCCCATTATAAAGAAGCCAAGTGAAACACAAGCCGCAAGTAACACAAGCCGCAAGTAACAAAGAAGCATACTACCCTCTTAGACCCCGTCCGGTTAACATAAAGAAGCAGACCACAAAGAAGCCAAGTGAAACGCAAGCCAACTGGTTAACATAATCAAGCCAAGTGAAACACAAGCCGCAAGTAACAAACCACAAAGCTGCCGAAATGTCTCAATCACAATTTCACACATGAGAGGTAACCTCCATTTTAAATCGAGATAACAATAGGCTCAGATTATAATAGTTTCACATAAGCATGATTTATCATATATGGCTGCAACTTCAAAGGTTGCAAAATTTAGATTTTTTTGCCGTCCATTCGGAAATGCCACGCCAAAATCATTTTTTTTTTTTTTTAAAAACCAAGTTTTAGAGAGGGTTGGACTAACAAAAATAGGGACCGTGAGTATAACACAAGCATTGTGTTTGCACTTGGACTAAGGGATGTGTTAACCGGACGGGTCTAGATAGCACATGCCTTAGTATAACACGCCTTAGTAAGCACGTAAGCACCTAAGCAGTAACAAAAAAAATACCATCAGCACACAAGCAGGTCCAAGTGCAAACACAACACAAGTTTACCATCACCACAAGCACAGACAAACAAAACACCTTTGGGGTGCTTCTTGCTGGTCCAAAACAAAAACAAACCACCCTTGTGGTTATTACACGCCTTAGTAAGCACATAAGCAGTCACCCTTGTGGTTATTGTGACTGAAGCGAGACAAACCAACAAAATCACATTAACCAAACGCATCCTAAACGAGTTTTACTACAAACCCGAAACCAAACAATACCACAAATAGATTATACCAATTATCAGTACGCGAATCCAAACCAAGACCAAACTATAATAACAACGACAACAACATCGATCATAAAAATATAGCCACGGATCTAACATGTTTTACTAGTTTCACAAATCTAACACTCGTTTCACAAATCTAACATACAAACAAACACTCGTTTCACAAATCTAACATGTTTTACTAGTTTACATCCACAAAACTCCGTAACATGTTTTACTAGTTTATATCCACAAAACTAACAACCATTTTTAACCCAGTTTTAAATCCAACACTTATCCACCATCACAGATGGTTAAAAACAAATCCGAGCCATCACCAACGATCCAACACTTACCCACCATCACAAATGGTTAAAAACAAATCCGAGCCATCACCAACGATCCAACACTTACCCACCATCACAGATGGTTAAAGAAAAATACGATCCAACACTTACCCACCTTCAAACCACCACTAAAACATCAACAACTATTACCCACCATCATAGAGGGTTAAAGGGAACCATCTATATGGTTTTTATCATAAACCACCTTCAAACCACCATCACAGATCTAACTTTTGTAGATCTAGATTTAGTGAGATAAACTAGCGAGAGAGAAAGAAGTTAATGAGAGAGAAAAGTAGCGACACAAATGGCAGAGAAGGCAGATATCACATGGGGGTGGGGGTGGGGGTGGGTAATAAAACCATGGGCCGGTATCCGGTTTTGTTATTACTATATTTTTTTTATTATTATTTGTTTTTTTAAGTATCATTTGTAAAAAAAAGAAAAAAAAAAGTTGTGTTTGTAAAAAAAAAAAAAAAAAGTTGTAAAAGTTAAGTAAAAAAAAAGGTATAAGTTATACTTGTAGAAAAAAGATTAATATTGAAAAAAAAAAAGTTATATATCATTAGTAAAAAAAAAGTTAAATAAAAGTTATAAAAATGTAAAAGTTGTAAAATGTAGTTTTAAAAATGTAAAAATGTAAAAGTTAAAAAAAGTACGATGTAAAAAATGTTATGTATTTTCAGGTTTTCGATTCTCACGAGCAAATGACTGAGTGGGTGCAAAATATAGCTCGGGGGCTCGGTTTTGTAGTTTTTAAAAATAGAACCAAATCACTGTTCGGTCAGATGAACGAAATCAATTACAGGTGTACAAAAGGTGGGAAGTATACACCTGAAGGTATAGGAAAACCGAAAACCAAAACATGTAAAACCGAATGTCCATTCAGATTAGTTGCGAAATATCATCGAACAACGAATGTATGGATTTTGAGGGTGAAAGATGATACGCATAATCATGTAATGCTAGAGTCGTTGCATGGTGTTTCATATGCAATGCGATTACAAAATGATGAGTTGGGTTTGGTCGACGAATTGACACAATATAACGTACGACCAATGAATATACTTTCAACAATAAAGGGTCGTAATCCAGATAACGTGTCTAGCCTCAGAACTATATATAACGCACAAGATAAGCTCCGGAGAGCCAGAGTAGGTGATAGAACTCCAATTCAAGTTCTTTACTCGCATTTGACGGATTCAGGGTATACATGGTACCCCGAGGGTAAATGAGCATACCAACGAGCTTGAAGAGCTTTTTTTTTTGTGCACCCCACTTCGTATGCTTTATGGTGTACATTCCCTAAAATAATGCTGATGGACTCCACGTACAATACAACGAAGTTCAAATTGCCGTTGTGTGAAATTGTTGGAGTTACTTCAACAAATAAAACATTTTCAATGGCGTATAGCTTTATAAACTGTGAACAAAATAAGAATTATACATGGGTATTGCAAAAAGTGAAGCAAGTGATAGACGAAAGATATTACCCACGTGTTATTGTCACTGACAGAGATTTAGCGTTGGTTGGGGCAGTAGAAGGAGAATTTCCTAACGCTCACCACTTACTCTGTCAATGGCATATAAATCAAAATCTGCTTCAGTATTGCAAAAACAGATGTCGTGGAGGCGATGAGTATGAGTCCATTAAGCGCGCCTGGGATTGGATGGTTAAAGCTCCGACACGGGAAATGTTCGAGGAACGTTATTACCGCCTACAACAGCGATTGGTCGACCATGCGGGTAATTAGTTATTAATTCATTGTTTTTTAATAAATAAGCACCCGAATGACATTTTATTAATTCATTGTTTTTTCAGAGATAAAGGGTATCTGGATAACTGGGTGGGAGTTTACGCAAACAAGTTTCTCTCGTATATTATCGACCGTCATCGCTCATACGGCCAGACAACAACGTGCAGAGTTGAGGCTCACCACGCGTTGTTGAAATTACATTTGGACGGCACACAGTCCAAATTTGACAGGTTATTGATGTCGGTCGATAAGATTCTCATTTCGCAAGAAAATGGGATAAAAGAGAGTTTTAATAGAAGCATCAACGAGAAACAACTTAAATGTAATATACCACTATTTGCAGAATTGCTGTATAAAGTTTCCCGTCATGCTTTTGATCTCATGTTCAAAGAACTCCGACGGCAGATCACCCCAGACCAATGTTGCCATAAGTTGAATGCAATATATGGACTACCATGCTTTCATATGATGCATATCTACAGATGTCATGGTAAGTATATTAAATTTATAACTATCAAGTTGTTTTTCCCATTAATATCAGTAACTTATATAAGTCACTTTTATTGAATTCAGAACTCCCCATTCCACTAGAATCAATTCCTATTTTCTGGAGAACACTGTCTGTTCCGTGGCCTGTTATCAATAGGCCACCGCCTGAAGATGATGATGATGATGATGATGATGATGATGATGATGATGATGATGATGATGATGATGATGCTTCGTTTCAAAATGACATTCGACAATTCATGGATATGGTTAGCAAAGCATCGTCGTTTGTCAGGAAAAATATGATAACGAAGTTGAAAGAGATAACCCACCCTGAATCTATTGGCACACAAGAACCTGCTGTCAAGAAAAATACCCGTGGACGTCTGAGCGCAAAGGACCAAAAGGGCAAGGCTTCACAAGTCCCGGACTTGAATGAAGACCCAGACTTGAATGAAGTTCCAACCGTAGATCACCGAAGAAGCACCGCTACAAGATCTACACAAATCCCGAACTTCAACAAAGAACCTGCCCGACATAGTTCTTTCACGGGTCCTATACGACACAGGTTGTACGATGGAGATGCAGAAAGCGAAATGCTTATGGGTATGCTTCCAGTCCTTTGGCAACCATACATAATCAGTATATATAATGTGGTGTGTGACGGAAATTGTGGGTTTCGGTGCGTTGCCCATGGTGTTTGGGAACAACAACATT
>LBNU01004887.1:50260-83330 GCA_014162995.1 Artemisia annua
GTATTGCTGTCTTTGTTCAAGTTAAAGAAGTTAAAGGGGCTGAGTGTATCTTTTTTCTTTATTATTCTTATTAGATTATGCTTCAAGTTTCAAAGAAATAATAGCTCAAGGGCTAACCAGTAATTATTGAGGGGCTTTGTTGCAAAATCTTATTTTATATACCGTAAAATCTTATCTGCTCCCTCTCTCTCTTTCACAATCTCCAAAACTTACCTGCTCCCTCTCTCTCTTTTATATACCGTAAAATCTTGTATTATGATAGTTGTTAATCACACCAACTAGTTATGGATTCAAGATCTTGATTATAGATCTAAGGTAGGTACTGGTTTTTCATTTTTTAGATCTATCTGAAGTTGACCGGCGTTGACCGCGTTGACCGGCGTTGACTGTGTCGCTATTTTGTCGCTAAATGATAATAGCGGCTGATGACCGCTTCGCTACGTAGCGTGCGATAGCGACCGCTATCGTCGCTATTGACAACTATGCATGAGTTTAATTGTGTGTCTAAATTTAGATCTCGCGTTATCGGCCGTGGTGGTGCACCATCACGCACGCACGCACTAAGGTGTGTTTTTTTGTGTTTGTTAGTGGAGTAAATCATTTTTTTCCCTTTTTGTTTGTGAGTATGTGAGGGGTATATTGTGCGGTAAGTTTGTATTAAGTGAGATATTTTTATGTTTTTGGTTGGGTGGTCACCACTACTCCTGTAAAATTGGTAGTAAGGTGATGTGCTGAAAAGCTAATGCAACGCTGATGTAAAGATTGGCTTACACCCAGCCGAGTATTGCTATACTCTTTTAATTTATTCATCATTCATCATTCATCATTCCAAACATAATATGCATGTCACTTGAGATTCACTATTTATATTACTCATCATCTTAACTCTTCATTTATTCACTTGTCATAAATCATGACTAGGAAGATTTTTAGGCATAAAAGGTAGGAACAAACATAATTTTCCCCAAAATTTATGTAGCATTGTTTTGTTTGTGACAATACACAAACTTATTGTCTCACAAGCAAATAAACCATTGTCACGTCAATTTATGTAGATTTAACAACTATCGCCAACTTGACTTAGCGGTATGTTTTGTGAAATTAGCTAAAGGTGGGGATTAGCATATGGGAGCTACAATTGTTAAAAGTTGGAGTTAGAGCTTTTATTTTGATATTTGGGAGGAGTTAGAGCTTTTATTTTGATATGTGTTTGGCAAAGTAGTCAAGAATAGAGCTTATAAATGTGAAATAACACAAAAGATATTACACAAAAATATTAATATTAACCATTTCAAGGGCATTAATGTAATTAACTAATTCAGAAGCTTATATACTCTTCAAAAGCTACTTCAAATATCTTCTAAAAGTAGAATTTTTGGATTTCACAAAATTGATTTTGTTGTCAAACAAAACTAATATTAGAAGCCAACTAGTTGTTTAAGAGTTTTCAAGTTCAATTCTTTTTAGATAAATATTCAAGAATGGTAAAGATAAAGGTTTGAAAATGGTCCCAAGATATCCTAATTAAATTATGTACGAGCCGTTTATTGATAACAGNTATACTCTTCAAAAGCTACTTCAAATATCTTCTAAAAGTAGAATTTTTGGATTTCACAAAATTGATTTTGTTGTCAAACAAAACTAATATTAGAAGCCAACTAGTTGTTTAAGAGTTTTCAAGTTCAATTCTTTTTAGATAAATATTCAAGAATGGTAAAGATAAAGGTTTGAAAATGGTCCCAAGATATCCTAATTAAATTATGTACGAGCCGTTTATTGATAACAGGACATTGACAACATGTTCTAATCCAAAGATGATGGCCTTGAGGAGCGTTTAGAAGTGTTTAAAATACACGGATTGGTTGGCAACAATCATTTAGCTGTTTGATTTTTGTTTAAACGCTTACATTCACTAATAAAAAATATTTAACCTTGTTAGTTACAACTAAACTAATTCAGTATAATCGCCATAACCTGCATTAGAACAAACTAATAGCTAATAATAGCTACTCGCAATAATAACTAACTTACATATAAGCAAGTAAAAGTCTGTTATATTTAACCGCACAATAAACTACATAATAACAAACTAATAACTATAACAAACTAACAGAAAACAGTTATAAATAAATGTAACAACCTGACGCCAAAAGGAGAGGACATTAGACTTAATAGCACAACCAGGAGGACCGTAATCATACAAACCAGCCACACCTCTATATATCTTAAAACTCGGTACATAAAACATCCTCCTCTCCAAAGTATTCACAACCGCCTGCCTAAACGTATCTCTACTCATACCGTTGAAGCTGTTACTACCGTCACTCCCACCGCTGAGCGCCGCCTTCAGCTCATTCTCGATTTCGGTTTTTTCGAGTTTCAAAGCGTTTAGCGCCTTGACGGCTTCTTCGATTTCGGATTTTGGCGCTTTGGAGGATTTGAGGCTCCGGATGACGTCGCCGTGGTGGTTGATGGTGGTGAGTTTGGCGGCGAGTGATTCGCGGAGGGAGGATTCGGTTGACATGACGGCGGTTGTGGTGGTGAGGTGACGTAAGCGTGTTTTAGTGAAGATGTGTGAGAGTGATGAAGATTTTGAGAATGTGGAGTGAAATGAGGGCATAAGATAGATATTTTTATGTTTGTGTGTGTGACAGAGAGTTTGTTAGGGTTTTGATTGTTGGGCTTTTGGTTGGGCTTTGACGGAGTCCACTAATATATTTATTAACGTCTTTGTCTATTTATTGTTATCTGATTTTGTAATGGATGGAGGTATCTAGCATGTTGGATTCATAAGTTTAACTAGGGTTTAACTATAGTTAGGGTTTCTAGATCGATCGAATGAAATATGTCAAGCCAAACGGCCTTTGATTTCACATATTAAATAGCAACAACAAAATACAACCAACCATAAGTGAATAATCTCTAAAATCAACTTTTCACATAAGATCCACCATATATGCTCTTATAACTCGTTTGCAATTGATCTCGTATCAATACAACGAACGTTTTGAACACAAATACGGAAACATTGTCAACCTATATACTCGTAAAATTGATTATATTATGTCCGTGACAACATTACAGGAAATACATCATGTCAATTAATACATAATGAATCGAAATGTTCATTTTCCTAATGAAATTCAAAATTCCGATACAAGTTGTACTCACCGAAAACTTGTAGATTCTATAACAAAACTTTGAGCCCAGTGTCACTTGATGGGTAAACAAATTATCTATGGGGTGCCCACTTCTTGTTTCTTAACTGAACAAGAAGCTACAAAAATCTGGTCTGATACTATAAATAGTACTAACATGGATCAGCTTGCAATGAAGAAAAATCCAAAGCTTTTGGTTACACTTTTCCTTCATACTGGAAATTCAATTTGTAATCGTGTTGTAGATTAGCCAAAGTGTTTCTGCACGGTCCCTCTGAAACACAAAAAAGATGACAAGTGAAAGGTAATTAATTTGCTATCTTCTAGTTTCGCTCAAAAAGACGTTGTGCAACTAAAAAAAAGTATTTTGAGAAATAAATTACCTCCTAAAACAGTATGAAGATACTGAAGATCATCGGGTGAGCAAGCATCTATTAAAGCATAAACTCCTGGTCTCAAAGCTTCATCTATTTCCCTGTTATAATTTGACAAATTCAAATAGTTATGCTTAAGCAATTAGGGGTGTGCAGTGTGCACTATACATTAAACAGACTTATCATTGGTTGTTATACAAAAAAATTTGACTAAAAAGTGTTTCCGGACCCTTCCCTTACTCGTACAAAGATCACTTGGTTTAACCAATTTGACCCATTATCCAAACTTCACTACCCACCCATTTTGCCAACTTTACTAGTGAAGCTGCAGATACAAAGCTCAAAGCTAAGGTTACAAAACTCACCTTCTGATGCCAACTTTTAGAGGACCATACCCTGAATACACAACTATATAACTTGATAAAAATAGGCGACAATTATGGCCAATAACATCTTTCTGTTGCCTTATCTGCAATAAGAAAAAAATAAACCTTGAGAAAACTTTTGAATTTATGAGGTCTCCTATATATGGGGATTGGGAACACCATAAAAATTTGTAAAAAACTATCTAAATGAACAACAAACCTCTTCGTAAATTCTTCGTAAGAAAGTACCACATTTTACTCCCTCTTGTACGCCCCATACAAAATAGCTTTCTTGGACGGTTTGCTCTTTGTTTACCATCTCTAAACAATGAAGAAGAACAGATACAGAAGCTTGGAGTAGCGCAATATGCTGCAAGCTTTCCCTGTGCAAGTTGCAACATTGTTAGTATAATTCTACTACATATGTTCATATAACACCATCTTTTAAACCATTTTTGGTAAGCTTTGACAAAATGGGCAGGTCAGTAACGGGTCAAAAGTCAAATCGGTTAATACAACAGAAAACACTTGTACAAAAAAGTAAATATTTTATATTTAGGACTTCAAAGATACACTTTGGACAACTTAGCATTTGACACGTGTCATTTAAGTCAATTTCAACTGGATTTACTCATTTACCAATTTGACCCGTCTGAGATAAAGCATAACCCGAAACGACCCATTCACAAAATAAATAGAATCTGAACCTTTTATGGTGCCTAAGAAAAGTGTGCAGCATCCGGCAACAAGCTGCATACAATTCAATTGAATACTGTTGATCTAAAACCTTTCTATTATTGCTTTCATTCTTATCATCAATGCTTGAGGACCTCAGGAAAGCAGATTGAGTAGACGCTTCAGAAGTTCTAAGCTGGAGAATACTTTGGAAAAGTGTAGCAGGTATACTAAGTGCTTGTGCCACATAGGCTGCATCCATTTGATAAAGAGCATGTTTCCCCGACACTTTTGTAAGTACTTCAATGCACATAAGAACAACCGATCCTGGATCAGGTTCAGCACAATTATGTAGATTAGAAATGGGATTCTGGTAGAATACTCGTGGGCCTTGTAAATGAAGAATAATGTTGAATAGGCAACAAACTGAGCCCAAGATATCTGCTTTGACCGTGCTCAGGCCCTTCCGTCCTATTATAAGAAACATAATCGTCAGTATTGTTATATTTTTTAATCCAATGTCGCATCACTAAAATGTTAAACAAGAATTGCAAAAACAAAGCACGTAATGCCATTTAATACTTCAACTATGATGACTATCTATTTTTTCAACAGCGAACTCACACACCATGTCTCAGTTGGGACTCGGACTCACTTGGATGCCGCAGGCCAAAGGTAAGTCGGTATTTTAAACATATTACCTTATATATCAATTCTTACGAAACTTTCTAGTTATCTAAATATCATGATACGTTAAAAACTATATTATCAGTATCATTATTATTATACTTATAATTTTGAATTCTATTATATTCCGTAATTATTATTGCTATTAATTATTTACTAGTATTATTAAAACAGCAGTACTACTATAACACTTGGGCAATCTTAAAACCATTGAAGAACAATATCAGTGAATGGAATTTACCTGTAATGGCTTCAAGGACCAAATCTAAGCAATCAATGCCAGCTGCAACAACCGAAGAAACTCTTCCACCCGAACTTCCAGTAGTTATATGATAACTAGCCATACATCCTTCCTGCAGCCCAACGAGAGCTTTTTTAATAGACCCCACTGCAGAGGACACGTACACCTCCGATGGTTTTCTGACAAAAAGCATAAACGACATCCTCAATCTGCTTTTCAGCTCATCTAAACTAGAATATACAAGTGAACCATTCATTGTCTTCGTACTTGATTCAGTCTCATGAGATTCTAAAGTAGCTCCTTTTTGTTGTAAAGAAATACACTTTCCAATAGCCTTTAAATGCAAATCAACCAATCTTGTATAAACATTCATAGGCAAGGTGGAATTAGTTGAAGAAAGATGATTTGCTAATTCTTCCAGAAACTTTCCAATACCGTCTAAGAATACAAAAGTGAACTGTGAAGGCGTTCCGTCATTGTTTGAGAACTTCAATAACAAAATTTCTGAAATGCCAATGAATGTATTAACCAAATTTGATGACAAAGATGATCTGATCTGTAAATTCAGCCTAAGAATAGCTGAGTAGGCAATGAATAGCTGTCTGAGAAAAAACGCCGCTTCAAGATTTTGTTCAGCTAAAAGGGTGTTTAGAAAGTCGTTATTTATATGCATTTTGCCCAAATCCACATTTTCTATATTGAAGCTTTCATCCCCGGTCTCAAGTAGATGGTCATCTTGCAGAACCAATCCACATAAAAACTTGTTTACAAAAGATGTGTATGTATCAATACAAAGCTTCAATCTGTCAACTGGTTCAAAATTTCTTCTTAGAAATATGGCTTTTAGATTAACATTTTGAGTGTCCATATGAGATAGCGTTGATGAGAGGCCCCACAAGAATCCCTGAATGCAAGCAATAATTGAAGAAAGACTCTGTAGATGGCTTTTAGAAGCTATTTCACTTTGTGCATGATCTTTCAATGCCTCAGCTGCCTTGATCATAAAGTTGCATGCTTCATTACTTTCGGAATGATCACTATCTTCTTGATCAAATGTGGATACAGCATTCTGTAGATAGGATTTCCTTGAAGATATAAGAAAATGACTTGCATGGACAAAACTGTCCTTGATAAGTGTTAAGAACACATATGATGTGTAATCCGTGAGTGAAAACATCAAATCCTTCACATGGGTGTTTCCGTCTTTTGAGAACGTACGTTGCACTGAGAGTAACGAATCTAAAAGCCATGAAGAAGGAAAGTTGCCTACAGAGTGTATTGCGCCACATGAGTTTTGACTAGTCTCCATGTTCTCTTCACAATACGTAACCATCAGATGTTTAAGGGTTTTCCGGCAGCAATGAAAGAGCCGCAATAGCTCATGACGATCATGCATCGAAGGAGCATTACCCATTAAACATCGAACTATAAGCCTGAAACAAAATTGAGCATTCAGTATTAGAATCATTTATCCATAGCCAAGACAAGAGTATTTTCTAATTGAAAAGAACAAAATAAACAGAACAAAAAAGAATTATGCAAATGACGTATATTAACAGCAGTACCAATCGAAATACTTTAATTTGCCACAGCCAGGCTTTCATCAACGGAAAATGTGGCAACTTCCATCCATTTACTTACATGTGGGTGGATTTGGGTTGTAGCTAAAAGGATAACAGGTCAAATAGGTCAAGCGGGTTACACAGTTTGAAAGACGCCCAAGTCTATAAGTAAGTCTATATTTAATGCATACAACCGTTTTATTCAAAGATTAGATTATCATTACAGTAGAAATGCATTTCATAATCACGCCTAAAGACTTGAATCTCTATTAAAAAGTATTAAAATCGAAAAAAAGGGTTATTAGGTCACCTTAACCGTTCTGGTCTGTTCCCAAAGGCTAAAACTTATTTTATACCAACTTCTTAAGTCTTATACAAACCGATTTTATATATTCTTATCCTCTGAAATAATAATCCATTCAAAACTTGCAGAGAGCCTGGCTAAAAAATCTATTTGATATGAAACAACAATAGATGCTTTTGTAAAGATGATATAAAATCATGTCAGCTTATAATTTTAATATTTCACGACACAAAAACTTTATCTCGTCTAAGTAAAAGCTATAAAGATCAAACATGCAATATGAATAACTAGCATAGATTTCAAAATTACATCAACAAGAAAAAGTAAATACCTTTCGAGGTTTACTATACAAGTTGCATAAAGAGAGAACGATCTAGAGCTTATACATCTATTCGGCATCCAAGAGAGAAAATTGAGTGAACTTTGACAGACTGCATATATCCTCCTAATTGATGGATCATCTTCTTGCTCACTGCATCTTTTTGAGATTTCAAGGGAACTAAGAATCACAGACCAATCAGGTTGTGCTTGTAGATCGATATCTTCACCATTACCAAATAAAGGTGACACCAACTCCTCCAGAAAATGACAAAACCTTGACGCCATATGCTTTCGAACAAACTAGTTAAAAGAAAAATGTGAATAATATGAGATGCAATTAGACAGAAAAAAACACAATACTAACGCACCAAAAAGTACATTTGTTAGAGACGGAGGATTTCAAGAGAAATATTATTTCCAAAATACGCACATGTAACCGGATACTAGGATGGGGGCTATAAGAGAAGATTATAAGTCTGGCCCATTTGGCTTGGGACATTTATAAAATATACACTTTTTTTAAGTTTATATAGAAACGACCTTGTATCTCGCAAAACCTTAATGAGTACTTTATTTATATAAATGTCAGGAAAGTACAGATTTCTGAAAGATTACACATTAGTCCGAGTTCCTTTTTTTGAAAATTTGCAGAAGTAGAAGAAAACTTGTTTAAGCAATTTTGGGTGGTTTGCAATGCAATCTTACCTTTTCCTCGTATAACATCGTGTTGCTGAGAAGCTCCAATGATATTTCTCGAGCATCGACTGTCTTCATGTTCCCGACATTATTATGCTCTCCAAACTGTTTAAAATCGTTACTTACATACGGAAGAGAATTTTTAAGAAGAATCGAGAGAAACATCTTCAATTTCTTCGTAGCAGCATGAGCATTCCAAACATCAATATTCTGGCATACAAGGGACCAAATGGCACATGGCAATGACTTCTTATCTATCGCAGCAACTGCAATATCCCATCCATCTTCTGACAAAACATCCGACTCGCCTTTGTTCAATAAAGAAAGATGACCCATCATAAAATTCGTAAGACCCGTGGCCTCTTCTGTTAACTTTGAAAGACGCTTTTGCAATCTTTTACTTTGTTTCGTCTTGAGCACATACTCAAAGGCACTGATCAGCCTCTTCAAGTCAACAAGCCTCTGAAGAGCCATGGCAGTCAAAACATAAGTTAAAGGAGAAACATCTGTCATAGCTTCCTTAGCACAAATTTCTGAAATTGCTTCTGTAACATGAAGAAGCGAGACTGATGGTTGAACAATCCATGAAAAATAACCGTCATCGGTTTCCGTGTTCTCCAACCATTCATTTCCAGAATAAGCCGTGAACGGGTCATGCATATCTTCCGACATCTTTTTGGATGTGGTTGGAGGTGCGAGACTGACTGCTTGACGGTATAAGCTTCTAGAAGACATATATAATCGAAAAAAGAAAACACAGATCCAATGAGCGGGAATTGTTTCGTCGCTAATTCCAGACACTGCAGACAAAAACTCATGAGCTCCATCCGTTTCTTGTGAAAGCAAGATACTCATAGAAGGACGAATTATTGTCAGCAAATCATTTAAAGAAACACCAACAAGACCGCTGTTACCAGTTGTGACCATCAATGACTCCAGAACTAAAGTATACACTTCAGATAGTCCGCTACCAAAAACCTCTGCTTTCAAATTTAAGTATAGCTTTCCTAAACTGTTATCCTTCATCCATTCAAAGGATTCAGAAAGATCAGTGGCTAAGTCTCGTATACATAGACTTACTTGCCCTTCAGGTATAGACTTTACAGCATTATGAATAGAAATCCTTAACTCTGGTGAGCATATTATCAATCTTAATGACTTTGTCCATGATTCATGATATAATGAATATTCCAAAGATTCTGAACGATTAATGTCTCTTACAGATGATACCAAACATCTGATTGCTTTACAGAGTGCAACTACAGATGTACTCACCTGTCAAAGGAAACAACTTATGAGCATTGTGTGGAATACATAAATAAAAGAAGCATAAGAGGCAGATTATAGTTTACATAATATAGCATGAATACAGAGAAGATACAATTAGTAAAAATATCATAATGTGGTAGTTTTTGCATAAAAATACCATGTACTTTTTATCTTTTCCGATTTTGTTATTGTACTTTTTTATGCAAACTTGCGTCAGTAGGAGATGTTTTTATGTCCGTTTGGGTCACTTTATAACCAAAAATGAGAATTTATATACGAATAAGTAATATTTATGTAAACAAAATTAGCCAAACCGGGCACAAAGCAATCTGTTAATGATTCAGATATATAAAAAAGGATGGTACAATTACTGAAACATGGCAATTATAATTTATGCAAAAGAATCTTTAAAAATAATTATTTCAAAGCGAATATTACTAACCTGACGAAGCTCACTATAAAGATTAACCATGTGACATCCAAGATTAATTATTTCTGAAATAACCACAGACTTCTCCTGCGAGTCCATTAGTCTGTTTCCAAGGGTCCCATATGAAAACATCAAAAGCCATAACCTTTCTAAATCATTCCCAAGAACCTCATAATCAATTTCTAGTAAGTACCGTATGCATAAAACAACCTCTGTTGCTACAACCTCCACCAACTCCTTACATATTCCACTATGCACATCAAAAGCTGACGGTACTATTTGACTTATTTTAGCAGAAAGTGATGTAATTTTACCACAGATCAGCTTCAAGAAATTAGCACAAGCCCCTTCAGAGACATCGTCTACCTTTACGTATACCTTTTCTTGCATTAAACTAATAAGTATCGAGTTTACTGATTTGAGTGTGCAATGAACATCTTGTAACACAGGTCCCATTTCCACTTCATCTTCAAGGTATACGTCGATATCACCTAAAAGAGGCTCCATAACTTGCACAAAAAATTCAAACAGTGACTTCCGAATATCGGCATTTAAAGCAGACACCTGTTGACTTTTGATACAATTAACATACAGCCGAAAAAGCTCTCCTTCACCATACAACGCCGATGCATTCTTTTCCGTCACCATTTTTCCTAACTTATCAAAAAAGTGTCGGTGATAACTTTTAATGACTGTTTTTGTTTCTTTCGGTTTTCCGTCCTCAGAAACTTTATACTTTGTTAAGCTCTGTAAGGTCAGAAATCCTTCGATGTGTGACGAGTGAAACAATCCTTGAGACAATACTTCTTCAACTAGCATCAACAATTTACTGGAAACATCAGAAACATGAAGCACATGCAACAAGCACAACAAAGGTTCCAATATTCGATCTACAAAATCATGAAAACCATTTTTCCGGTTCGGATGAAGCCTCAAAAACTTGGTGAACGGCTCCAGGACTAAACATGTCAAACCGAAAATGACTCTGCCGGTTCTGCTACTGTCAAGTTTGTTGGTAACAACTTTCAAAACAAGATCAAGTACAGTACCAATCACCAATATCCACAAATCTAAATTTTCATTGGAGATCCCACCATGCAATGTGAAAATTGATGAAATGCAATCAAGCATTGTATCATACAAAGTTAACTCGTCGTCGGTCAACTCCTTGACTTCCATATTCATGGCAACACAATGAATAACTTTCAAGATGTCTTTAGAAATGCTCATTGAAACATGTTGCTTTGTACCCTCCGCTAAGCAGAACTTGAATATTTTCCAACATTTATAATCTAAACAAGACCCGTTCACACCAAACCGTGCCGTATTCCCCTCTGCCCTAACCTTTTTCTCTGAGGATATTAACGTTGACTGGACCCAATTGTTAAGAAAAATTATTACTTTTTCAAAAGTAACCGCTTCTGATGTCTGAGCTGTGTCGTCTTCTACTTGAGATAAGCTCAAATTCACAAATTTGCATGCCAGCTCCACCTTCCTGCAGAAAATTCAAATATCAAAAGAGTTCAACAAAAGTTGTATGTGCAGTTTAACTGTTTTTGTTATTACAATCCATATTTTCAACTCAAATTCATCCCGTCCCTAAACATATATGGTTTAAGCAAAAAGTAACAATGAGATTGTCACTAAATAGTAACACTTTAATTAGGTCTCTCAGACATTCTTTAAAAGGTTTTAAGGATTAAAACTTTATCTTCATTATTTAGAAGCTTTATAGAAAAATTGACTTAAAACCTACCTTTATACATATGTAGACATTGTGTTTAGATTATGTAAATTGGTGACAATTTGCATAGAATAACTGAAACGGATGCGGATTTCCATTGTGAAAAATGGGCCAACACGGCACCATGTTATCAAATTAAAAACACCGCGTTAGCTATTTTATGCAAATTGCCCATCGTGTGAGCTTACATAATTTACACACCAAGCGAGCATGTGTAACCTGATACACATTGCGGGTTGACTTATTGAAAAAAATGATAACATTCTAACCAAATAGGCTAACTGGACACCGAGTCATCAAATTTTACAAAGATACTATTAAGTGCTTATCTTAGAGTAAAACAACCAAACAGACAGTTCTATCTAAACATTCCAAACTACTTTTCTTCTTTAAAAACAGGCAGGTAAGCACTTAAATAAGCAATTTCAAACACCTTCATACAAAGCAATTTCAGCCTGCTTTATCAAAACTGCATTTTGTCTATAGTCACTTTTTCTCAAATGGTTTGTCAAATACTATCTACTACTTTAGGGGTGTTTGTGCAAGCTAATTTGATTGGTTTATGATCTATTGATAAGCTCAAATTTTGGGCTTATGAGCTCATCAGCTTCAGCTTATAGCTTATATAAGTTCATAAGCCCAAGTAGCTAAGCTCATAAACTATAAAAACTGAGCTTATCAAATTTTCAATAAGCTCGTAAGCCCATCAAATAAGCTTATTACACAATTTATTTCATTTTGCGGGGGGTGTTTGTTTAAGCTTATTTTTGGGCTCATGAGCTTATTTGACTCTGGTTATATTTCACAAGCCACTTTTGCCTTGCTTGTTTTTCACCTTATGAGCTTATTTTCCATCTTTAAGTCATAAAAAGCTCATAACTCAAAAATTAAAAAGCCGAAAAAACTGAGCTTATGAAACATAAGTAAAGTCAAATAAGCTTATAAGCCCAAAAATAAGCTAATTAATTAGATAATATCCTCAATTCACAATCCCAAACACCCTCTTATAATAACATACTTGTTGACATTTATCCAAATTAAACATTACAAAATACACAAAACAAGAAAAATGAAAAGAAAAAAAAAAACACTGCATACTTTTGGATATCGAGATTCTTATTATTAAGAGACAAAACCAACTGCAAGTTCCTCCATGGACTTTTATCTTCCACCAATTCACTTCCCCTTACATTACCCTCTTCTTTTTCTTCATTTTTTTCATTTGCAAAATCATTTGAGAGATTGATACGAGATGATTTCGAAGGTTTCTTTTTGTGGGTATTGTTTGAATCTTCATGTTTTCGTTTCTTTTTGGTTTTTGAAGTGTTTTTGTCGCTTGTTGTTGTTTTTGGGGACTGATAGTCCGCCATTGATGTTGTGTGTGTGTTTTTTGAGGTTAAGGGTTTTTGTGTTTTGGTTTTAGGGGTTTATTGTTCTGTAAATTTAGGTTGAAGAAAGTGATGTTAGATTATTGGCCCTTTGAGATTTATAATACCACCTTTTAACACCCTCTTCTTTTATACGCAAGAACATTGATTGACATGCCTAATTTGTAGTGATGACAACAGGTGAGAAAAACCCATAACCCACGGTTACATGCACTGTGATGGGTGGGTAACTAACGGGTTTACCCGCAAGCATGAGCATGGGCACAAAAGTGTAACCGCAAACAGGTGGCGGGTGCGGGTGATGGGTTAGAGGTACACGTGCCCATTATTTACATGTGCCGATCCCTATTAATTGGAATGCCTAATAGTGTGTCTAATCTATGTGGCAACTATTGGTGACTGGAGATGGACCAATTTTTACACAAACCAATAGTATGCCTAATCTATGTTAGGGATGAAAACGAGTCGAGCCGAACTTAAGCCTGTCAAAGCTCGAGCTCGGCTCGTTTATAATTATAAGGATAGATCTCAATTTGAGCCTTATATGTTTAGCTTGGTTTCGGCTCATAACAGATTTCATAGGCTTAGGGGCGACTCATTTTTATAATCAGTTAAACAAGATAAAGCTTGAATTATACTTAACGGTTAAGCACACTAGGCTCGAGCTTGTTTATACATAGTTCTACGTATATATTTTTAAGGCCCATTTAGGATCGTAAGCCATTTCATTTAGGATCACGGCCCTAGTTGATCTTTATATATAAAGCTCGGGGCTTGAGCTCGATTGTTTAAATGATCACTAACTTAGCCACTTAGGCTTGAGCTCCTTTCGAGCTTTTACCGACCCATTCCCGAACTTCTTACAAGTGGATTGATTCATTTCCACCTAAAGTTTTGTATATTGAGATATTAACTATCTGAACGAGGTACCGAGGATAGTAATTTGGGCTCGGTTGGTTTAACAATTGCTTGCTTGAGTCTCGTACGATTCATTAACTTGAAGTGATTAAACGAACTTTCGTAAGAGCTGAGTAAAATATTAGTTTTAAAAGCTTGGGTCGTGAAACTAATCGAGCATTGATTTTTGTAAGAGCTTGAGTTTGAAAATTCTTTATATCAACCTGAGTTAAACAAGCTTAGCTTGTTTAAAGCTCGAACTATTAACGGCCTTGCCTAATTGTTACTCTGTATTTTTCTGAGATTCAAACATTAGACGGATTGGTTTGGGTCTCGTGAAAGCTACGCTATAACTGAACACATTTTGCTATTGAAAGTTAAAGCGTATCGGCCTTGGTTAACTAAAGGTTCGATTAATCTGTTAGCGTCATTTTTTTAGTAAGTTGTGGACCAAATAAAATTGGTATAATAATGGCTAAAGTTGAAAAAAAATCATAATAAAATTAATAGCTAATCCAAACACAATCCATAAGAACAAACCTTCTAACATATAAAACATTAGTACCAAAAAAATAATCCATAAGAACACAATGTGGCCCGATTAAGGTTAATATTAACGGTTTCGATTACGATCTATGATAAAGGTTAATGTGTAAAGAAGACAACCAATTAAGCATACTATTGTGTTAAACTAATGTCACTTACAGACATTGATACCGCTAAATCAAATGTTCTTTGATCCTCAATTACTATTTCTATTTTCATCTCAAACCACATGAGGAAAACTACTGTCTCCTTCGACGGTCTCACACATACTGAGTCACCTTCCGCCATTCAAAACATGAGCTCTTCTTCCTTCTTGTATGGCCTTGTTTCAACACCACCTCACTTCGTATGGATTGGACCTCGCGTCACAACGATTTAGTGTCAATATGAGAGCTACCCATTGTCTCATGTCCTGATTTCCGCCACCTGAAATGTGAGAAAGCACAAGATATAGTTTCTTATATCAAGATGTGGAGACAGATTGCCATCAAACGAGCTACTCAGTCACTAAAGTTTGCTAAGTTTTTATTTTGGACACTTTAAAACCCACAGAATAGTTAATGGGTGGTTTTCTAAAAGTTCCGAAATATATATATTTTTTTGCCTAGTAAAGTGGTGAATCTGGTATGAATTCCCATCGCCTGCAAGCTGCAGAGCCTGGCCAACACCGGTGAAACGCTATCATCACCCATCAAGCCGTCCCCTATGATGGAAACTGAACCAACACCAACCAAAGTAGTGAGAGGTCTTGCCATCAGGTTGCATAGTTGATCAACCAAAGAAATAACTTCACTTATTGTTATATGTTTATTTTCTAGTGAACTATTTTTTTACTAATACTTGTTTATTAGCATGTTATATGCAAAGTTGGAATTCTATTTACATACACAATTAAGAACTCAAGTATTATTTGTTGATTATCTTCATATCATGTTGTTGTACCAACTTGTATAACAAGATCACAACACCAGAATATATATAATCAAATAGCAATGTACGTTAACGACTAACAGGAAACGAACTCACATAGTAGCAATATAATTAGAAACAGCAACATGGAAGAAGTACCGGATTGGTAATTGTTTAGACACACACTTGCAGCAAATGTCCACAAACATAAGCGAATAGATACCAAAACACAGCAATGAATATAGCACCTGCACTCATGACGAAAAACCATTAGAGAGCTCTGCACAGCAATATAGACATATATAGTTCCATGTCCTTAAAGGTTTTTACATGCCCTATTCGCTGTGAGCCTCCATACGTAAACACCCCAGGATTCGATGCAGACCCATGTTGTATGTCGTCAGCGAAATGATCACAACATAATGCAGTTGGCGGAGCAGAAAGCATGACTCGAGTATGTTGTGGGCTAAGTTACAAGTACAGCAGCCAAGATTATGAGTGGAGGCAACTTTAGAAAGCCTTTTTTCAAGTGATTGTTTTATTTCTATGTTTTAAACCAAAGGATAACTTATCTATTTATAAAAATCTTTTGGCAGTTGAAAAAACTCCTTTCCCTCAAATTCAATATTCTGATTTATGCTGCACAATATATCAGTCTCTCTTTCTCCTCCATTCATGTGACCCATATTTGCCTATTAACCAAAGTAATTTATCAAATATTCATTTAATAACCCCCACCGTACTTCTTATTATATTGTAAAGTAAATTAACACTAACTTAAACTTTACGACCTTAATATAATATCCATCATCCAACATTATTTGTCATGTAAAACACCAAATGCACATTATTTAATAAAAAAGAGTGTGAAAGCAAAGAGTGAGCCATCAATCACGGCCTTAATTATTTTCCACTTCTATCATTACTTTGTACCAAGTAAATTCAGATAACACTAGATCTATTGTTCTTCAGATACAGAAAAAGAAAGACTAAAAATGACATACACAGGCTTGGAATTATTCATGGAAAACTTGAAGCAGCTAATTTACTCCAACGATAATCCACTCATCAACAACCACCCATCAATTCTATCAAAAAGGCCTCAGTTGCAGCTTCTTTATGAAGAGCTTGACTCCATGATCCAGATCCTTTTTCATGGCGAACATACAGAACTGCAATATCTGAAGAGAAGATTCAAAAACACAGCAGAAGAAGCACAAGATATCATCGATCTATTTGTATCTGGTGTTCACTACAGAAAAATAGGATACTCCCCTAGACCTGATGTCTTTAGAACCTTCTTGAATCTTGATCATGTTATGAGATCAATCAAGTCCATCAAGGAAGAACTCATTAATACAAGCATGGATAACATGAAGATCGATTCGTCTCAAAGGACTAAAAGCCAGCAAGTGCAGAGTGCAGCTGCTGGAACTTCCAACAGCAGAAGTACACTAGGATCGAAGAAATTATTCGAAGAAATTGTTGTGGGGCTTGATCATCATGTTGAAGTCATACGCGATAAACTTGTGGAAGATCAAAAGCAGCTAGATGTCGTCTCCATCGTTGGCATGGGCGGGCTTGGTAAGACTACCCTGGCTACCAAAGTATTTAATGATCGCTTTATTGTGTATCATTTCAATATCCGTGCATGGGTCACTGTCTCTCAAACATACGAAAGGCGTGATGTGTTGATCCAAATCCTGGCATCTTTGGGAGTTCAAGTAGATATAGAAAGCACCAGTGACTTTAAGCTTCGTGAAATGTTGCACAAGAGTCTAAAGGGTCAGAGATATTTGATTGTCATTGATGATATCTGGAGCAAAGAGGCATGGGATAACCTGAAAGTACTTTTCCCCGATGATGACACCAGCAGTCGAATTCTCCTCACGAGTCGCCTCAATGAAGTTGGATTACATGCCAAATCAAAACCAAATGGGCTTGTCCATTTCTTGAGTTATTTAACGGAAAAACAAAGCTGGGAGTTATTGTGCAAGAAGGTGTTTCATGGCGAAGAATGCCCCGAAGGGTTGATTAAACATGGAATGCAAATTGCAAACAAATGTCAGGGACTGCCACTTTCGGTGGTTGTCATAGCAGGACTTCTAGCAAAAGAACCAGAGAACATAGATTTGTGGAAAAAAATTTCTTGCAGTGTTGCTTCATACATTGCTAGTGACGGGAATAAACACATGGAAGCACTGGATTTAAGTTACAATCATCTACCTCTTCACTTGAGAGATTGCTTTCTTTACTTAGGAGGCTTCCCGGAAGATTTTAAGTTCCCTGCTCGATGGTTGATTGGGTTATGGATGGCTGAGGGATTTATACAAGAAGCTGAAAATCAAAGCTTTGAGGATATTGGGGAGGCTTACCTCTTGGATCTAGTTGGCAGAAACCTTGTAATTGTTGCAGAAAGGAGATCCAATGGTGGTGTCAAATCTTTTAAAGTCCATGATCTTGTGAGGGAGCTATGCCTGAGAATAGCACAAGAAGAAAGATTCTTCCTGAGAATAAACGCGGCAGAAGTTGCGCAGCATGAGGTTATTACATCATACAAGCTACGCCGTTTGTTCACAAATCAAAATACTTACATAGTAAACCTTGCTCATCCGCCCACCCCGAGCATTCGATCACTCATTTACTTTCACACGTCCAGATGCTTGTTAATTGACACTGCTGAGTGTTTCCGTTCCTTTGCGCTTCTTAGGGTGCTAGATCTACAAAACTATGAACTCATTAATTTCCCCGAGGGTATAGTATTGCTAGTTCACTTAAGGTACCTCGCAATTAGGCATGCATTAGTTTTTCCATCTTCAATATGCAATTTAACGAGCCTTCAAACCCTCATTGTTAAAACAAGTCAGAGCACTCTGGTTTTACCAAGTAACATATCTGACTTGGTAAACCTGAGGCATTTGTGGAGTAATAGTCTACTTTATCTTCCTTCTATTAATCGCCCAATGAACTTGCAAACCATTTCAGATGTGGAGTTGGGAGATTTGGTAGAATATTTTCACAAATATTTTCCAATGATAAAAAAACTTTCATCGGTCTTCTACTCAAATGGGAAAAGTGACTTTGAATTACTTGGATACCTTGAAACCTTGAAGTTAACTGGAATCTACGGAAGAAACTGTCGAAATAATAAAATCAGCTTCCCTACGACATTGAAACAACTTACATTAGTAAGGTGTCATCTACCTTGGAGTGACATGTCAATCATTCAATCGTTACCTAACCTTGAGGTTCTCAAACTAAGTGAGGATGCCTTCGAGGGGTCCCTGTGGAAGACAGATGATGAGGCACAATTTCCACAACTGAAGTTCTTGAGACTTGAGCTGTTAAAAATCAAGCAGTGGGAAGCTTATAGTATCAACTTCCCATGTTTGAAAGAGTTACAATTGGTGAAATGCTATGATCTTAAAGAGATACCACTTGAAATAGGGGACATTCCAACACTTGAACTTATCAAAATTGACTGCTGCAGCCGCTCTGTTGTTGAATCCATAAAAAGAATTCAAGTAGACCAGTATGATGTAGGAAATTATGACTTGAAGATTTATGTTGATGGATCTGAATTATCCTGTATCAATCGCCATCTTAGAGCACACGGTGTAGGCTCTTCGAAGGAGCTCGCCGTCCCACAGTGGAATTCACAACTAGGGCTGCAATCAAGTCAAGCTATTATCAAGCAACTCGAGCTCGAGCTCGAGCTTGACTCGATCGAGTCAAGCTTTTATCAAGCTCAAGCCCAAGCTCAAGCCCAAAAATTAGCTCGAAACATTTAACAAGCCAAGCTCAAGCTTTGGATAGCTTGGCTCGAGCTCGTATCAAGCTTTTATCAAGCTTTTGTATAGATATTTTCATATAAATTTCATATAAGTAATTAGGAGCAAATTTGGTTATTAAGCTAATTATAAGGGCTTAGTTCGTAAATATTGGATAATGTATTCTAGAAAAGTTGTTCATTTTATGTACTCAACTCGGTAATGATCATTAAGGCTGCAAAATGGGGTATATCATGAAAACTTGGTATCTCTTTCTCATATGATATAAATTTTTTGTGGGGCTTCGGCCCTTCTCTTGCTCAAAAAAAAAAAAAAAAAAAAAAAAGGAATTGTCCTTTTTATTTTTTATCCAATGATGAGGTGTACAAATTCTTTCCATTTATTTCGGTAAACTTGGTATTTAATTTTTGACATCTTTCCTAATTTGAGTTAGATTAGAATTTGGCAATTAGGTCATTGTTTTCTTATAAATAGGGATTAATGACATTAGGTTTCTTTTTACCTTTGAATTAGAATTTTGTGTTTGGTACATTTGAATTTAGTTTGATAACTTTGAATAAAGCTTCTGCATCATTTGTCGATTTGTTTGTTTCGTCATTTGATTACCAACATGAGGATTATGTGTCAGGACTGGAACGATCTAGGGTCCTATGGAGTCCCAAGAAGGATTATAATTTGATGATATTGGAACGATGGAGTCTCACACCAAGGGATCAATTATGTTCGATCAATATTTTTCCCATTCACTAGACCCTCCAGATTTCAGATCAATATCTTAATAGGAGGACACAAATATTTAAATAGGGTATACACTATATAGAACAGTGTTGGATGTATTTACCGTCGGATGGGGTGTGACTATTAACATATACCCCACTCACGTGAGATTGGGTATTGTTTTTGTTGTTGTTGTACTACATGGAATAGTGTAAATACGCTATCTGATTTAGTTTTCTTCAAGTTACATTGTTTAGTCCTTGTTTAGTTTTTCTGGTATGGCTTATTCCGACGTCTCCAAAGGACGCTTTTATATTTTTTTTTCTTCTCTAAATTTAACAATATAGTTTAATCAGTAGAAGTGTGTACACACATAAATATACATGCTACAAAAGGAAATTTAATCATTCGAAGAAAGGAAGTACCTACGGTATACTGAAATCAACTTCCAAGATTGTGTAGCAACGCAATTACAAGTGATAGATGTTAGAAGATTGCTAAGCAAAAGCAATCCGTCAACTAGTGGTTTTGAAAACCGAAATAGCGTATATGTCAGTATGCAAAATCCAGTTGTTAAAATTAATTATCTCAAGAGATAGTGGATTTCCATTCATATGTTATTTGACTTATCTCTACCTATATAAGAGACAAGGCATGACACATCACAATGTGACATGGCATGTCACAAAAAACATGGACCAATAAAAATGGTGACTCATAATGCCACCTCAGCATACTATGTACACCTAAGCAAGTTATGCTGACTTTTCTAACCCGTATTTTTTCTCAATCAATAACACCAAATCAATCCATTCCATCTCAACCACAAAAAATCTTAACGGCTACGGCATCATCATCGGAGGTATTTTATTAGTTAACTTTTTCTAAGGCAATTTTTGTTTTGTATTTCTGTTCTGATTGTATCGAAATTTGGTGTATGATGAATTTAGTTTATATTTATGGCTGTCAAAAATATAGTTTCAAGTTTTTGTTAGTATAGTTTCAATTTTTGATAGAATGTGTTCTACAAGAAGACCAAAAAGTGTAAGACTAATTCGCATACAAATTGAAAAAAGTCTTGAATGTCAGTTTTTTATGGGTAAAAAGATGAAAGTCTTGAATGTGTTCTACTGATGTTTTAGCATAACTTATCTGATTTTGAATTTTTTTAGTTTGTTATTAGTACTTTAATACAAAAAATATTGGACTTTTACAAGTTGTTTACTTTATAGGATGTAAAAATTGTCAACAAAAGCACATGACATAGGTTTTTTGAAACACTTAACCTGTCCGCATGGAAACGAGATATATATATGTTTTCTGATGATTTGATCAAGTTATAATTTTTTTGCCTAGTAAAGTAGTGAATCTGGTATAAATTCCCATCACCTGCAAGCTGCAGCTCCTGGCCAACGTTGGTGAAACACTATCATCACTCATCAAGCCATCCCCTATGATGGAAACTGAACCAAACACCAACCAAAGTAGTGAGAGGTCTTGCCATCAGGTTGCAGAGTTGATCAACCAAAGAAATAACTTCACTTATTGTTATCTGTTTATTTTCAAGTGAACTATTTTTTTACCAATACTTGGTTATTACTGTAGCATTGACACACAATGTTATATGCGAAGTTGAAATTCTATTTACATACACCATTAAGAACTCAAGTATTATTTGTAGCCTAAAACACCAAATGGACATTTTCTAATAAAAAAGTGTGTGAGTCAACCATCAATCACAGCGTTGCATTATTGACCACTTCAATTATTAATTTAAACCAACTTAATTCAAATCAGACTAGTTCTATTGTTCTTCAGATACAGAAAAAAAGAGACAAAAAATGACATACATGGGATTGGAAATGTTCACGGCAAACTTGAAGCAACTAATTTACTCCAATGATAATCCACTCATCAACCACCACCCATCACTACTATTAGAAAGGCCTCAGTTCCTATTGCTGTATGAATATTACAGAATTATTAATAATAATATTACCACTACAGCTAATGAGTTGGTTAGTAGGTTCTGCATAGTACTCGTACTATTTAAGTATACGATACACTTAAAACAATGAACAAACGATGAAAAATATGTGATACAAATTGATTATAAGCTTTGAAAATTTATAATGTAAAGAAAAATCTCTTTAAAAGTTAAATGACGTAATGTTATAGATTAAAAACGTGAACAAAGTCAATAAACTATCTCAATATCCACATTTTTCAATGTATAGATATTTTTTATTAACCAACCACCATCAACTAATTTTATTCAAACCAAACTAAGTCAAATGTATTCGCATACAAAAAAGCTTGAATTAGACACCACATACATTGTTCAGATACAGAGAAAAATAGATTAAAAATGACATACACTGGCTTGGAATTGTTCATGGAAAACTTGAAGCAGCTAATTTACTCCAACGATAATCCACTCATTAACAATCACGCATCAATTCTATCCGAAAGGCCTCAGTTGCAGCTTCTTTATGAAGAGCTTGACTCCATGATCCAGATCCTTTTTCAAGGCGAACATACAGAACTGCAATATCTGAAGACAAGATTCAAAAACACAGCAGAAGAAGCACAAGATATCATTGATCTATTTGTATCTGGTGTTCACTGCAGAAAAATAGGATACTCTCCTAAATCTGATGTCTTTAGAACCTTCTTGAATCTTGATCATGTTATGAGATCAATCAAGTCCATTAAGGAAGAACTCATTAAAACAAGCATGGATAACATGAAGATGGATTCGTCTCAAAGGACTAAAAGCCAGCAAATGCAGTGTGCAGCTGCTGGAACTTCCAACAGCAGAAGTACACTAGGATCGAAGAAATTATTCGAAGAAATTGTTGTGGGGCTTGATCATCATGTTGAAGTCATACACGATAAACTTGTGGAAGATCAAAAGCAGCTAGACGTCATCTCCATCGTTGGCATGGGCGGGCTTGGTAAGACTACCCTGGCTACCAAAGTATTCAATGATCATTTTATTATGTATCATTTTGATATCCGTGCATGGGTTACTGTCTCTCAAACATATGAAAGGCGTGATGTATTGATCCAAATCCTGGCATCCTTGGGTCAGGGACGGAGCCACACTTATTGTAGGGTTGGCCAAGGCCCACCCAATTATACTTACATAGTATTCTATATACATTGGTCAATAAAACTTAACATGGCCTATCCTATGTAGAAGAACTAGCTTATAGTCTTTTATTTTAATTTCTATATGGCTAATTTAACATTGTGATTATATAATAGTCTAATAACTTCTCATTTATCTAAGTTTGAAAGTATTGGTTAGTATAAAAGATTATTTTATGGCTTTATGCTCACATCTTATACATTTTTCTCATAGTGCTGTTGTTAAATTTAGTTGTTTACATCTTTAGTTCAATTTTGAGATTAAAATTATGTTATGTATCATTCACAAAAGTAATGAACTTTAACAGTAAATCGTTATGTTAATATTTGGCCCACCCATATATCAAATCCTGGCTTCATCACTGCCTTGGGTGTTCATGTAGATATAGAAAACACTAATGACTTTAAGCTTCGTGAAATGTTGCACAAGAGTCTAAAGGGTCGGAGGTATTTGATTGTCATTGATGATATCTGGAGCAGAGAGGCATGGGATAACCTGAAAGTGCTCTTCCCCGATGATTACACCAGCAGTCGAATTCTCCTCACGAGTCGCCTCAATGAAGTTGGATTACATGCCAAATCAAAACCAAACGGGATTGTCCATTTCTTGAGTTATCTAACGGAAAAACAGAGCTGGGAGTTATTGTGCAAAAAGGTGTTTCATGGTGAAGAATGCCCCGAATGGTTGATTAAACATGGAATGAAAATTGCAAACAAATGTCAGGGACTACCACTTTCATTGGTTGTTGTAGCAGGACTTCTAGCAAAAGAACCAGAGAACATAGATTTTTGGAAAAAAATTTCTTGCAGTGTTGCTTCATACATTGCTAGTGACGAGAATAAACACATGGAAACACTGGATTTAAGTTACAATCATCTACCTCTTCACTTGAGAGATTGCTTTCTTTACTTAGGAGGCTTCCCAGAAGATTTTGAGTTCCCTGCCCGATGGTTGATTGGGTTATGGATGGCTGAGGGGTTTATACAAGAAGCTGAAAATCAAAGCTTTGAGGATATTGGGGAGGCTTACCTCTTGGATCTAGTCGGCAGAAACCTTGTAATTGTTACAGAAAGGAGATCCAATGGTGGTGTCAAATCTTTTAAAGTCCATGATCTTGTGAGGGAGCTATGCCTGAGAATAGCACAAGAAGAAAGATTCTTCCTGAGAATAAACTCGACAGCACGTTATGCACATTCTGAGGTTATTACATCATACAAAATACGCCGTTTGTTCACAAATCAAAATACTTGTGTAGTAAACTTTGCTCATCCGCCCACCCCGAGCATTCGATCACTCATTTACTTTCACACGTCCAGATGCTTGTTAATTGACACTGCTGAGTGTTTCCGTTCCTTTGCGCTTCTTAGGGTGCTAGATCTACAAAACTATGAACTCATTAATTTCCCCGAGGGTATAGTATTGCTAGTTCACTTAAGGTACCTCGCAATTAGGCATGCATTAGTTTTTCCATCTTCAATATGCAATTTAACGAGCCTTCAAACCCTCATTGTTAAAACAAGTCAGAGCACTCTGGTTTTACCAAGTAACATATCTGACTTGGTAAACCTGAGGCATTTGTGGAGTAATAGTCTACTTTATCTTCCTTCTATTAATCGCCCAATGAACTTGCAAACCATTTCAGATGTGGAGTTGGGAGATTTGGTAGAATATTTTCACAAATATTTTCCAATGATAAAAAAACTTTCATCGGTCTTCTACTCAAATGGGAAAAGTGACTTTGAATTACTTGGATACCTTGAAACCTTGAAGTTAACTGGAATCTACGGAAGAAATTGTCGAAATAATAAAATCAGTTTCCCTACTACATTAAAAAAAACTTACATTAGTAAGGTGTCATCTACCTTGGAGAGACATGTCAATCATTCAATCTTTACCTAACCTTGAGGTTCTCAAACTAAATGAGGATGCCTTCGAGGGGTCCCTGTGGAAGACTTTTGAGGCGCAATTTCGACAACTGAAATTCTTGAGACTCGAACGGCTAAATATCAAGCAGTGGGAAGCTTATGGTGTCAACTTCCCATGTCTGAAACAATTAGAGTTTGTGGAATGTTGTGATCTTGAAGAGATACCACTTGAAATAGGGGATATTCCAACTCTTGAGCTTATCAAAACTGACTACCGGAGCCGCTCTGTTGTTGAATCAATGAAAAGAAAGAACAACATGATGTAGGAAATTATTACTTGCAGATAAAAGTTGATGGAATGGAATTATCCTTTTTTGAATCCAATCTTGAGGATTATGAGTTAGGACTGGAACGATATAAGTCAAAGGATTATAATTTGATGATATCGGAACGAGCAACAGTCGTCCAATTGAGTGACGTCCAATGGAGTGACTGGAGTCACATACTTAATCTTCCAGAAATCAGCAATGTGAAACGAAGATTTAATCAACAACAATAATTCTAAGAACAAGAAGAAGAACTCGAATTGAAGAAAGTGGGATGTGTTATTGGGATAGATGGACTTTACAAGATAGAAAGAAGATTACAATGTTCATAGCAAAGTGTGAAATGTAACTGAAATGAAAAAACTCCTTCACAAATGAACAAATGCGTATTAATCATCAAACTTAACATTAACACCAGCATAATGTTTAGTGTTTTATGGAACATCGACAGCTTTCTATATTTATTCTATACATTTTGATCGGGAAACCAAAAAACGTCTGGAATGAATCCTAGAACAGTTATTTACCATAATAAACAAAGCAAAACATTCTCCAGTAAATAGAGAGGCTTATATTTAAGGATTCTCTGAATTCCTAAAATCTAATTACAGAGAATCAAAAGAACAATGGATTATTCATCACTATAAATCTAAATTTCTGAATATAGTAACTAAAGAATGTAAAGAAAAAGTTGGAACTAAGAGCTATATTATAGTACAATGTACAAGCTATTCTCCATTGAAATTATCATATCACTGGTCATAAAAGAGTTCCCAGAAGCCATATATGCAAGACAAGCCAATAAGCTATGAGCCCAAGTCTTGCCCGTGGCCGACTCTTCAAAGCCCTGTCACCTGAAACCCTGTATAGATAAAAGGCATTAGAAAATAACAGAGTTGAAATAGTCATGATTTATTCATGGTATTGTTGCATACAGTAAATGAGTTTGATCTGCGATAGGTAACAACTTTAACTAATACACCCGTGGTTTTTTCTTTCGTTCTGTCTTTTCTTTATAGTTAAACCAAAAGCAGTGCAAGCCTAGATTAAGAATAGTGTTTATCAAGTATAAATCTTAAGAAAAATTATTTTCTCAATGTGGTTTTAGACTTCTATACACATACATATAAATGCACCCTTGTATCCTTAATCTTTCAGAATATATGAGTATCCGACATATATTATGACTAGTCTGTGACAAGATGGGTGGGTGGGCTCAAAATGTGCTTGAGTTGAAACAGATCATTCTTATCACGGTAATAATAGCTCCGCTTTGGCATATAAACAATTTTCTGTCCATTTATAACAAAATATCAAAGATAGTTAAAGGGTTTGTCCTACCTCTCCTTCCTACACTCGCTTCTAAATATTAGTCACCTATCTGTATGGAGGAAAAATCACCTAACATATAGCCAAACCATCTTTAATGAGGTTCAATTCCCACTACTACTATTGGTGCTGACCTAACCTTCTTTAGAAGATGGTCCTTTTTGTAAGCCCATCAATATTAGGTGGTCCACATAGAATAAATATAAATGGGAGTTGTTAAAAGTAACTACCATATCCCATCAAGCCGGTCCGCAATGATCTTCCCCTTTGCTGGCACAAGACCAGACGTATGCAGGGACTTAAATTTGTGACCTGAAAGCATGAAAGTTAATGCAAATTTCACAAATGATTGGTACTTGGTAAATAAATGCAAAATATAAAATTTAGCACTATACCTTTGTCTTCAACAGTTTCATGTTTATCAATCAAACTGTCCGATTCTGAATCGATATTTATAGAAAGATGGTCATCTGATCCCTTCCGTAAAGATCTCATCTGAGCAGCAGATGGCACCAAAGGCGTAGCTCTTTTCCCAACTGATCCCTGTATGAAAAATTTGTCATATATAAAAATAGTACTAAATAGGTAAAATTTTTAAATATGCAACAATACATACTGGATCTTCGACTTCTGATATCTCTGATCGTGGAGGCAAGGAAGATGATTCGGTGCCCCCTCTTTCATGTATTGTGTCTGGTAAACTTGCTCGCTTTTGATTAAAATCTTCAAGTAGTTTAACCTTGCTGGCTAATTCCTCGGACACCTTCTCCGTTTCCAGCAACCTCACACTAAGGTCTTGAGCTTTCACTTTTGAGTTTTCATTATCCAAAACAATGTCGTGAATAAGCCTTTCTAGTAGAGGGAGCAGTCCTGCCATGTCAGCGGGTTTCTTGTCGCCAAGAGACTCATCACCTCCAAATGTCCTAATTATTCGTTCAAACTCTATTGACAACTCAAATAATTCCTTCTTCATTTTCTCATATTCTTCCTTGTAACTGATCACTTCTTTGAATTCACTCTTCAAATGTTCAATTTCAAGGGCCTGCTTTGAAAGAGTTGAGTGCAGCTCTTCTTTGGAATCAGACAACATGGTAATCTGATCCAGCAATTCATTTACATTTTCAACTATATAAAAGAGCTTTTTTGAAGGGTCTGAATCCTGAGCCACTGTTTCTCCTTCTTCAATGTTTGGGAAAGGAATTGTGATCCGTTTAACCTTATGATACAAGGATTTTACTTCGGACGCTGACAGAAGATCATTTTCAGCCTCTGAAAAACAAATAAGAAAGACTAGTAAGCATATAACAGAAAATGATAATGCATGGTGCGGCCGGGTTAACCCATTTGACCCATTTGAAAATGGGTTAAAGTTGCTGCCCCTATATAGAACTTAGAGATATTCATTGAATATACAAAGAAAATGTTACCACGAGCTTTCATTAGTGCAGCAATTTGCTTAGATAGCTCTGCTTCTCTTTTATTCCACTCATCCTCTTTTGCTAGGTTATCTTCTAATTTAATGCTCATTTCCTCGCGCAAGTTTTGAGATGCTTCCAATTCAACCTCCAACTTTAAAACTCTGCTCTGTAAAATGTGGTTTTCTTCTTTGGCTTTGTCATACATTGACCTGGTTTTCTCTAGTTCATTCTGCAATTCTTTAATATCATGTTCAAGCATTTCCACTCGCTTCTCTTGTGCTTGTTTACCAATCTGTAAATTAGTAACATTTTCATGCAAACTTTTAGTTTGCTCAACCATGACCGGCATAGTGTTCTTTATCGCCACAAGTTTTCTCGATAAAGTTGTGGTCAGCTCATCGACGAATGTTGAGATTCGGCCAAATTCATCAGCAAGAATCTGGTTTCTCAACTTCAAGTTCTCCAAACTTTGTCCAGCATATGAACCAATGTCCTTGGCATCGGCTGCATTCTCATTAATTGTTTCTGTTTCCAAAACATTGTCAAAGCCAGCAGGGATGAGAGCTGACATCTGATAACTTTCCTGTAAAAAACAGTTATCATGAAGAGCTAAACCAAAAATTAAGCTTTTAAAAAAGATACCAACGTTATGTTGGCAGAATATATTCAGTTACCTCGATGGCAGGCCAGTCTTGCAGCTGTTCTAAATTTAAATAATCTGTGATATCGTTAATATGGTGGTCCATCTCCCTAAAGATTTCAACATTTTTGTCAAAGCTTTGCTTGAACAAGGTCAACAATGTTCCATCTTTCAACAGTGCTTGAAGATTGTCAAGGAAGCTCGAGATGTCAAAGGGTTTATCTTCATGCTTGCTTGCCAACTCTTGCCTACATGCACTTAACTGGGTGTCGAGATTTGAAATTTCCTGTTCAGCATTCTTCTGTTCTGCAACAAGATCAGAGATAGTGTTTTCGGCCTTCAACACCTCATCCTCTAATGATTTGACATGTGCAGAGGCATCCACGAGCTTATGCTCATGGGATGCGGCTTCTTCTTTGAGCTTCTTTATTTCATTTTCTAATAAACTTCTATCGTCGAGTGCTTTCTCATTTACATTGGAAAACTGAGAAACATGTGTCTGTAACTGAGACGTTGCATCTTCAAGGGATTTTATAGTTTTGTAGGCTTCTTTTAGATTTATGTCTTGAGTAGAAACCTCGTCCATTGCTTTACGTAACTCCTCTTCAGTGTTGGTTTTCATAACTTCTAATTCCCTCTTTTCTTCAATTAATTGAGTGACACTTTGCTCTGAAATAGACAATGCATCTTCAAGGGACTTGATAGTTTTGTACGCTTCGTTTAGGTTGATAGCATTAGTAGAAACCTCTTCCTTTGCTTTCTGCAATTCTTCTTCACTCTTGGTTTTTATGATTTCGAAATCCCTCTTTTCTTCATTTAATTGAGAGACATGTTGCTCTGAAACCGATAATGCATCTTCAAGCGATTTTATAGTTTTGTGGGCTTCATTTAGATTGATGGCATGACTAGAAACCTCTTCCATTGCTTTTCGCAATTCTTCTTCAGCGTTGGTTTTCACAGCTTCTAATTCTCTCTTTTCTTTGGTTAATTGAGCCACATGTTGTTCTGAAACCAGTGATGCATCTTCAAGGGACTTCATCGTTGTCATGACATCAGTCAACTTGCTAGCCAGCTTACCAGCTTCATCTTTTACGTCCCCCAACTCCTGCTCTACCTTCGCCTTTGCAACTTGACATTCATGTATATATGTTGCACACCACTTCACCTTTTCAACTGGCTCGGTTACATCAGCTGGAATTGCAACTTCATCAGTTGCCGCAATCACCTGCTGTAGTTGGCTTGCCAGCTTACCTGCTTCATCTTTTACGTCTCCCAAATCCTGCTCAGCCATCGCCTTTGCAGCTTGACATTCATTGAAATATGCTGCACACCATTTCACCTTTTCAACTAACTCTGTCACATCAACTGGAATAGAAATTTCATCAGTTGCCTTAATTGCCTGCTGTAATTGGCTTGCCAGCTTACCAGCTTTATCTTTTACATCTCCCAACTCCTGTTCAGCCTTCACTTTTGCAACTTGACATTCATTTAAATACATGGCACACCACTTCACCTTTTCAACTGGATCTGTTACATCAATTGGAATAGCAATTTCATCGGTTGCCTCAATTACCCGATGTAATATGGTATTGCTCTCAGTTAAGAACTGCTCAACTTGATCCTTTTCTTCTATTAAACGCTGGAGATCAGATTCCAACTTTGCAATCCGTCCCACATCCCTTTCTTCTTGATGTATTAACTCGGCCTTTAATTCTTCAATCTGAGCATTCTTTTCAGCCATTTGTTGTTTCAAGCTATCACGCTCTTGAACCAAACCTTTGCCCTTCTTAACCGCCATAGACAACTTCTCCCTTAATAGGGCAGCTTTATCCTCAGATCGTTGAAGATCAACTTGCAAAGACCCATTTTGATCTTTCAATACACAAAGTTCTTCAGATAGATTTGCTATCTTATTCGAGCACTTATCCAGCTCCAATCTATCCTCTGCAAGATAGTTCTTCTCCTGAGCTTCAACCACCAGTGACACCGTTAGGCGGTCAATCTCAGCATGCGCAGCCTCTTTCGTTCTATTAATTTCATCATGTAGCATAATAGATTCATTTGCAAGCCATGTAACCCTATCAACGATATCGGATGACGGAAGTTGCTCTCCAACACCACTAAATGACAAAACATCTTCACACTTTTTAAGCACCACGTCCCTTTGCAAGAGGGCTTCTTTCAATGAATTAGCAGCCTCTAAGGCAGTTGATCTCTCTTGCAGTTCAGCTAAACATTTATCTAACTCATTTGTTTTCTCAACAATCACTTGCTTCAGTGAGTCACGTTGCTGAACTAATGACTTACCTTTGGTCACAGCCAAGTTTAGCTTTTCTTTGGTATTAGCAGCCCGTGTCTTCTGTAATTCAACTTCCCCATTGAGCTTTCCGATCTCTGAATTCAACATCTCAATTGTTTCTTTGCTTTTGCCAAGCTGTTCCATCAGCTTCCCGTATTCAACTTCCAAATAGCTACTTTTATGGGCTAACTCATATTCTTTCCTTTTCAGTGAAACCAATTCCTCTCGTACGATAAAGAAAACTTTTCCCAAGTCAGCTTCAATTTGGTAATCTGACTTAACCTCGGTTAAACACTGGTTTAGCATTTGAGCTTCTGAAAGGAAGCGATTGTAATACTCAATTATAATGGAGGTATTTTTTTCAAGATGAGATAGTTTATCACTAAGAGATGTAGCCGGGAATTCTTCCTCTCCGAAAACAGTTGCAAAAATAGATCTAATCCTATCTGCAATGGTCTCAACAGAGGACAATTCGACGGCCTTCACATTAAGGTCTCTAATTGTGCTTTCTTTTTCTGACTGCTCACTCGAAGCAAGCTGAATAAAGCTAGAGCATTCATTTATCATCTCATGCAAAGGCGATGCTGAGGTGAGTTCACCAGTAAACAGCCCACCGTCACTTCCATCAATCAGTTGAGGTTTCTTAATAAGGTCCTTCAGCTGATGGCGGAGATTAGTCAGTTCTGTCATCAACTGACGTCTTTCTTCCTGCAATGAAAAGTTAGTCAGCTTAGTAATGGTATTAAAACTAATAGAGGTGGCAAATATATGTGGGTCATGTAATGGGGCAAAATGAGTTCGGGTTAAAATGAGCCATGTCATGTTCGTTTGACCTGCAAATTCATTATTTGACTTGTCTGAGATAAACCTGGAATCGACCCACTCATAAATAAATAAGCAAACTTAAAGAACTATTTAAACTGGAATAAGATGATAAGCGAACCTGATAATGGTTTGGCAAGATTTCTCTTTCATTTGTTAATAAAATATGTCGAATATCTTGTGTAACGTCTCCAAATGTCTGTTGCCCTTCAGTAGGTATGTCTGCTTCACTATTCTCATCATAATCAGTCCTTCCATCATAAGAAACCAAGTCATCTGGACAATCCACAAACTCTTCATTTCCCCCATCTTCAGTCATCATTAGATCACTTGTTTCGTTTTGGACATCATCTACTCTTGTAACCACTACTCCGTCATCCTGCTCAAGTCAATCAAAATGTAGCTTGCTCATAAGTCACAAGTTCAACTTAATCTGTAGTCTATACTACATCAGATACAGCAATTTAGCCAACAATGCGTCATAAAGAAATAAACCGCGCACCAAACCATATTTGTGCATATTATCAAACTTAGGTGGTGTTTGGCATTGCACCCAGAAGCGATTATCTGATTAATGCATTTCTAAGTCGTTTATAATCAGTTTCTAGTATTAGGATATAATGAAACGGATTCTGATTATTTACGGGTCATTTTACACGTGAATCCGTATTCCTTAAATAATCAAAAACTGTCAAACGCTAAAACAATTCTACTTATCATGTTACAGCTGATTATCTGATCCTACTCACATAATCAATTTTATCACAAACTTATCAAATACGATATGTAGTTTGACTTGTAAGGTGAAACTAATCTGTTAAAAACGAAACACCAGCAATTACTTATTTATAAACTTACAATAAGAGCAATGCGCAATCACTAATTAACCAAATATTCCTTAAATAGCAGTCTCCCTACTTTCGGGGACGGAACAAGGACACAATTTGACCAGGTGCATTTACGAAAAATTTAACAAAACAAGGAACAAAATTTTTTTTGGACCAGGTGCATCTAGGAAAAAACGAGACTTTTTACAAAAATTAACACTACACCGCAAAATTCCATGGGCCCAGGGACGGAACAAGGACACAATTTGACCAGGTGCATTTACAAAAAATTTAACAAAACAAGGAACACAATTTT
>LBNU01004887.1:83352-130857 GCA_014162995.1 Artemisia annua
GTAGGTATGTCTGCTTCACTATTCTCATCATAATCAGTCCTTCCATCATAAGAAACCAAGTCATCTGGACAATCCACAAACTCTTCATTTCCCCCATCTTCAGTCATCATTAGATCACTTGTTTCGTTTTGGACATCATCTACTCTTGTAACCACTACTCCGTCATCCTGCTCAGGTCAATCAAAATGTAGCTTGCTCATAAGTCACAAGTTCAACTTAATCTGTAGTCTATACTACATCAGATACAGCAATTTAGCCAACAATGCGTCATAAAGAAATAAACCGCGCAACAAACCATATTTGTGCATATTATCAAACTTAGGTGGTGTTTGGCATTGCACCCAGAAGCGATTATCTGATTAATGCATTTCTAAGTCGTTTATAATCAGTTTCTAGTATTAGGATATAATGAAACGGATTCTGATTATCTGATTATTTACGGGTCATTTTACACGTGAATCCGTATTCCTTAAAAAATCAAAAACTGTCAAACGCTAAAACTATTCTACTTACAGCTGATTATCTGATCCTACTCACATAATCAATTTTTTATCACAAACTTATCAAACACGATATGTAGTTTGACTTGTAAGGTGAAACTAATCTGTTAAAAATGAAACACCAGCAATTACTTATTTATAAACTTACAATAAGAGCAATGCGCAATCACTAATTAACCAAATATTCCTTAAATAGCAGTCTCCCTACTTTCGGGGACGGAACAAGGACACAATTTGACCAGGTGCATTTACGAAAAAATTAACAAAACAAGGAACACATTTTTTTTGGACCAGGTGCATCTAGGAAAAAACGAGACTTTTTACAAAAATTAACACTATACCGCAAAATTCCATGGGCCCAGGGACGGAACAAGGACACAATTTGACCAGGTGCATTTACGAAAAATTTAACAAAACAAGGAACACATTTTTATTTTTATTTTTTTTGAACCAGGTGCATCTAGGAAAAAACGAGGTTTTTTACAAAAATTAACACTACACCGCAAAATTCCATGGGCGTCCCGAACCCACCCCTGGTTCCATCCATGCCTGGATAGGGGAATGGTCTGTCTACATTCTACCTCCCCATACCCGGCCTAATAAATATAACATTTTGACTATAGAGGTGAAATTACAATTACTACTAAACTTATAATCAACAAAAATTCCTAAAAACTCTAATAAATATGTAAAAATTACTAAAAATAGTAATACCTGATTAATAGAATTAGTAGGGCTTGAAGATGGAGAAGAAGAATTAATAATATTAGGATCAACATGAACAAATCCGCTTTCACCAGCTGTCAGACTTTCCGTACCGCTACTACTACTCTGCTCCTCTTCTAATTCATTATTATTATTATTACTATTGTTTTCTTCCTCCATTTTTCATAACAAGATCTGCATAATTAATTAAATTCATCATCATCATACATTAACATTAATTCAGAATTAGGTTATGTGTGTAATTTACCTTGTGTTTTATGATAACAACAATTTTGACACGAGATTGAAAATATTGGTAACGTGTGTGTAGTTGATTGATTTTGTGTTGTTGGGCAGAGTGCGTTACACACGAGGAGAGGAGAGTTGAGTTGCCCCGCTGAGATAGAAGACTTTGGAAACGGTGTCGTACGAATGAGGTCAAACAGTTGACCCACCGACTGCTCGCTCAAGTGGTTACTTTTATGTACTTGTTTGTTGTTTGTGTGGTGTTGTGTTGTGTTGTGATGATACCAAGAAAAAGCAGTAACACGTACTCAAAGGCTTTTTCTATCATTTGATTATGTGATTATTATCTTGTCTTTTCTACTTTCTTTCTATCTATCCTCCAACAAAAGTTATTATGTAGGATTTTTATTTTATTATTATTTATCTATTTATTATTTATTTATTTATTTATTTATTTATTTATTATTATTATTATTATTATTATTATTATTATTATTATTATTATTATTATTATTATTATTAACTATAAATACTATAGGGGAAGAAATTGGTTCCCGTGCCCAAATAAAAAATTGATGCATGGATTAAACAAATAGTTTTTAGCCACAAAAGGAATAAAAGAATCAACAAATCTTAATGGAGAGAATTAATAAGTTAAAGAATACGGGCCCAAAAAAGAGTAAAAAAAACATATTTACAATTCACACCTTCGGCTTATTATTATTTACGTCTTTTTTATACAACAAACTTTATTTAGCAAGTATATAACAGATATCCCACGATTTCTTGAACAAAAAAAATACCGGAAAAAAGGTCTCTTCATAACGTACAAAACGAGCCCAATATTGATATGCTTTTGACATACGTATGATTTTATAAAAAATGTTTAAGTTTTACATACACAAAAACGTTTAAACAAAAAAAGATAGCGTTTTTTTTCACTCGACCTCGGAGACACATCTCAAACAAAAGAGTTACAATTTAAAACACGTTAGAAAAAATTCTCAGCCGCAATGCGGCTGGCGACAACTTGCTTGTTATTATTATAAGGGAAATGATGCGAAACCTAAATATATGCCTAATTTCATGCCTAAACTTATGTGTCATGATCCTGATGGTTAGTGAAAAAGTGGGTCCATTGACTACAGCAAACAGGATGATGCCACACATGTTTAGGCATGAATTTAGGCACATATTTTAGGTCTCCCAATCAACTCTCTTATTATAAACATCTCTTTTATTATAAGATTTACAAGAAGTTAGTGGGGACCCGAGATACGATCTGAGCCCCCACTTCTCTAGCTATAGCAAAGTTAATCCTACTAAAAATATGAACAGCAGCACGTGCCCTATTGTCTTGAGTCACAAAGAACTTTCGGATTCCCTTTAGTAAGGTCACCGCATCCTTCTCAAATTCCCCAAAAGAAGAGAATGAGAAGGGGAGAAACCCATATCCAATATTATTATTATTATTATTATTATTATTATTATTATTATTATTATTATTATTATTATTATTATTATTATTATTATTATTATTATTATTATTATTATTTTATAACATCACTTTATTATTATTATTATTATTATTATTATTATTATTATTATTATTATTATTATTATTATTATTATTATTTCTATGACATCACTTTATTATAAAATCGTAGGATTTACAATAAATTAGTGGAGAGCCGAGATACCAACTGAGCCCCCACTCCTCTAGCTATAGCGAAGCTAATCCTACTAAAAATATGAGCAGCAGCACGTGCTCCAATGTCTTGAGTCACCGAGAATCTTCGGATACACTTTAGTAAGGTCACCGCATTCTTCTCAAGTTCTCCAAAAGAATAAAATGAAAATGGGAAAAACCCATATCCAATATCCGCGCATTTATTATTATTATTATTATTATTATTATTATTATTATTATTATTATTATTATTATTATTATTATTATTATTATTATTATTATTATTATTATTATTATTATTATTATTATTATTATTATTATTATTATTATTATTATTATTATTATTATTAATAAAACACAAATACAACGCATGCAAAAAATACCCTATAACTCGGCTGGTAATTTGGCGCGAGGCTTTATAACTTGATGGAGGGTGTGGTGTCAAGCCATACGGCTGAGTTATAGGGCTATAACTTGACATAACGAATACTCTATGTAATATTTCACAAATATGACTTAGCTCATATTTTAACTCATAGCAAACTCATTAGTGAAAATAAGTAGAAATAGTTATTCTTTATTAATTAATTTGAATAAGTAGAAAGAAGCTTTTCCCTTTGATAGGATGTTAAAATTACTCCTTTTACATTTATACATGACCTTAAACCTTTTTACAAAAGTTTGATTTAACTTTCCTAACAAATGTTTGTTGTGGTCATGCGTTACGACATTTTGTACAAAATAAACAAATTTTAAACACTATTTATATACTACATATAATAATATAATAGGTGTATCTTATTTCTTAAAAGTTCAAGAATACTGAAAACATAAAATTTATTTAACGAAACACGTGATTTAAGGAAACACATAAAAATATAAAAGTTGACTTGAGAATATATTAATGTAAAAGTTGACTTGATAATACATGAAACGAGTACACGTGCATAACAACGGAATTTTAAAACGGTATACAGTTATAATTATATTTTGGTCAAGTGTATAGTATAACGTTTTGTGTAATATCACTATAAGTATCTCCACCAGAAAATACCATTAGTATGCATGGGTAGTCGTATAGTTTTCTTAAATAGTTTTATTTTTTATTTTAAATAAACAAGACTTTCGATAATTTGGTATACTAACCGCAGGGTAAACCCCGCCACTATCAAAACAACTTATAAGTACATATCAATAATAGAAAGAAGCATAGGCAGAATAAATAAGCAAATTGTGATCGGTCATTGCACAAAATTCTAACCTGGTTTTAATAAAAATTATTGCTTTAAGCATTCGTTTTTTGGTATGTGTGTATACACATACCCTTATTTGACCAATAACGGACCAAAAAGACAAAAAACTAACCAAATATGCCAAAGATATATGTGTTTTTGTGTTTATGAATGTACAGGTACGGATATGTGAAAATTGGACAAAAACAAAGATAAAAAGACAAAACGAGCACGGGATTTGGAAAAGAGTTCAAAAGTCGAGGTCGGGGAAGTAACTTTCAAAGAAGGATCATATTTGAGCTCAAAGTGACAAAATCAAACCTGGAAAATCATCATATGTCAAAATAGCCCTTGGAATAATTTTACAGAAATGGTCCCTTGACTTTGCAAATTGGCAAAGTTAGGCCTTTTTTCTTTTAAACTAAAATCCTAAACTTATTACTAATCCTAAATCATATCCGGACCCTTACCAATAATAAAACCAACACCAATATCCAGCCCAACACAAATACAACCCAAGCCCATTTTTTTTTCTTTGGTTCATCAAAATTAAAAATTGATCATAACAGACCCATTATCGATAGATTTTTGGCTAGTACTAGCTTTTTATTTTCTTTTTATAGTCTTTTGGTTCATTAACATTACGTTTGACTCTGGTTACCTTTGGTTCATTAACATTACTTTTGGCTAATGACTTCTACATTTTTTTTTAGCAAATGACTTTGACATTATCAGTATACTTTTTTTTCCCTTGGTTTCACAAGTACTATCTTTATCACTGGACTGAACTTTTTATTTTCTTTTATATAATTAATCAAAAGACTAAAATGAGTACATGATGAATTTATAAAATATGGGCTACTGACTTCGACAAAATTGGAAGTTTAACTTGTTAATTTATTTAAAATGGCCACATGTTGTGGTTCGAAATCACTCAAAAATGCACGTTTTATCATGTTTTTACTAGCAATTACTTATTTATAAACTCATAATAAGAGCAATGCGCAATCACTAATTAACCAAATATTCCTTAAATAGCAGTCTCCTTACTTTCGGGGACGGAACAAGGACACAATTTGACCAGGTGCATTTACGAAAAATTTAACAAAACAAGGAACACATTTTTTTGGACAAGGTGCATCTAGGAAAAAACGAGGTTTTTAAAAAAAATTAACACTACACTGCAAAATTCCATGGGCGTCCCGAACCGACCCTGGTTCCGTTCATGCCTAGATAGGGGAATGGTCTGTCTACATTCTACCTCCCCATACCCGGCCTAAATATAACAGTTTGACTATTGAGGTGAAATTACAATTAGTACTAAACTTATAATCAACAAACATTCCTAAAAAAAACTCTAATAAATATGTAAAAATTACTAAAAATAGTAATACCTGATTAATAGAATTAGTAGGGCTTGAAGATGGAGAAGAAGAATTAATATTGGGATCAACATGAACAAATCCGCTTTCACCGGCTGTCAGACTTTCTGTACCGCTACTACTCTGCTCCTATTCTAATTCATTATTATTACGATTGTTTTCTTCCTCCATTTTCATAACAAGATATGCATAATTAATAAAATTCATCATCATACATTAATATTAATTCAGAATTAGGTTATGTGTGTAATTTACCTTGTGTTTTATGATTAACAATTTTGACACGAGATTGAAAATATTGGTTACATGTGTAGTTGATTGATTTTGTGTTGTTGGGCGGAGTGCGTTACACATGAGGAGAGGAGAGTTGAGTTGCCCACTGAGATGGAAGAGTTTGGAAACGGTGTTGTACGAATGAGGTGAAGGTTTCACCTTCCCTCCCCACTTCACGCGCGAGATGGAAGATTTTGATAGAAAAAGTTGTTAGACTAGTATATGCAAGGAGGTAAAGGTTTCACCTTCCTTCCCCACTTCACGCGCGAGTACCCTTGCACAATATACATAGTCACGCGCGATTCACGAATTCCAAAACCATTTTTGGTGGTCTAACCACCAACCGAATACGAAGAAAATCGGGCCCCACCATTTCATTTAATCACAATAGAACATTGTTTGAGTAAAATAAAATCAATATGAACGTTGCAATATAAATGTTTATTACCGTTTGGGACTTTAAAAATTTTAAAAATAAATACCACCCCACTTTATTTCTTTTATAAATACTAGGGGTGAGCAGGAACCGCACCGCAAACCGCAAACCGCAAAACCCACACCGCAAAAACCGAAACCGCAACAAAAACCGCGGTGCGGTTCCTGAAATATAAAAACCGCATTTTGCGGTGCGGTTTCGGTTTTCAGCGAAAAACCGCACCGCACCACAAAGTCATATTCAAATATATATATTTTTTTTCTAAATAAACCAACTAAATTTCATATTTTTTAATGATAAAATGTTATTGTTTATACTTTTATAATTATTTATTTTAAACGAATTTTATAGGTTAATTATTGTTTCAATTTTTAGGTCATATAATTTTATTTTTCTATCAATTTATCGTCGAAGTTTTTAAAATTTTTCACCTCATTTGACTTTTACTATTGTATAGATTTATAATTTTATAATAATACACAACATTTTGTATATATGTTTCAACCCATCGTGTAACGTTATGATATATTTATTCTATAATAAATATATACGAAAAATATAATTTGAGAAAATAAAAACTTTAAAAACTGCAAAACCAAACCGCAAACCCGCAAAAACCGCGAACCCGCAAAACCGCAAAACCGCGCGGTTGCGGATTCTCACTTTTTAAAAACCGCAATTGCGGATGCGGTTCGGTTTTTACCAAAACCCGCACCAACCCGCACCATGCTCACCCCTAATAAATACCCACAAACATCTATTTTTTAAACACAATCTCAAATCAACACTCTCAACTTATTTACTTCATCCTTTTTATAAAAATGTCACGAGAAAACACTCTCCGAAACAACAATCGTACCCAACGAAGAAATAATCAAAGCAATCCCCCGACACCCGAAGGAACCTTCAATCTAGGGAATACTCCCCCGCCAAACCCACAACTCAACTTACGACCACAATCATTATATTATAACCAACCCTACCCAAACCTACCTTACCGTAATCCATACCCACAACAACCATCGTTTAACCAATTCTCATCGCAACACCAACAAAACGCTTTTACCCAATTCTCGGGTTAACATAACTCGTACCCGTTTGATATGTCACAAACCCAACTTTGTGGTTCATCATCACAACCTCATACCGAACAACCCACGTCTCCCGTTTCTGCATTCCGAAATGAGGATTTGTACTCATCTCAGTTTGATGAGGGTTATAATCAAAACACTCAACGTGATGAATCTCCCGTTTCTCCCACAGCCCCGTCACCACCACCCCCGGTTCCAGCGAAGACAAGAAGGCGCCAAAAGAGGCCACAGCCGGCTCAAACCGATGAGCCACTAAGGAACATTCCATGGACCCAAGAAGAAGAAATTGCCTTGTGTAAAGCTTGGGTTGCAGTATCCGAAGATCCTGCAAAAGGTAACGCAAAGAAGTCGGAAGGATTTTGGATTGACGTACAGGCGTACCTAGCGAGCAAAACACATTCGGATCGACGAGGGTACGATATGGTTCTTGGGAAATGGAAGACGGTGTGGCCGAATGTGGCTCGTTTTTGGGGAGTGTACAATAACCTCATGCGTATGCAGCCTATGAGTGGAGCTGGAGATGAAGATTACTACAATAAGGCAACTCTAAACTATGAAGCTGAATATGGAGTAAAGTTCACACAGAGACATTGTTGGGAGCAGTTAAGGAAAGTTGAGAGCGTCTCATACCAAATAAACCAAGAATAAGTTGAGAGCGTCTCATACCACTTGATCTTTATAAGCCTTTTGGTGCACACGTAATCTTATCACCTAAAGCGACACAATTAAGATCAGAAATAAGTTGGCTTCCGAGTCTTCCCCACATCCACGACATGTGCCGTTATGGATACGCTATACAATACTTAAGGCTAAAGGGAGTGGTCACCACTCCTTCACCATCAATATGAGCGCCACATCAACTTTCTCTCTTCTCTCACTTCCCCTCACTCACTCTCACCTTTCACCCGTTTTTGTCACCTTCCTCTCACCTTTTATTATAATACTCACTTTATACAAATATACTCTACTAAATATACCACACACACTCATAAAACGAATAAAAAATATTATAATAAAAGGAAGAACCTGCAATTTTTTGCACTTCACTATCCGGCTCACGAAGGACCGTGAGGGATGTCTTGTGTTTTGGTGGTCACTCGTGACATAGCGGGCCACGGTGTGGATGTCACGACCACTCCATATAGCCAAACAGTTATTTTGAATAAGTTAAAATATAAAGACAAACATTTAATTTTGAAAGAAAAAAAAATATACAGTTTGTAAAAAGAAAAAGAAATTAGAAAAATATTAAAACAACAAACACTAAATATTGGGAATTGAACCGAAGACCTTTTGAATCCATTATACTATGCTTACCAATATGCTAGTGTCGTTGTACAAGAGTGTATTTCACACTTGATCTATTTGTTACAAAAACATTTCATTACATTACAAAATGTTATCTGTATTGTGAGCCCATTTTAAGAAATACAATAATTCATAGTTTTGTACATGGGCTTAGTGTAAAGAGATTATTTGCAGGTTTGCAAACGCAAATAATCTCTTTGAAGTGTTTAGGTGTGCGTTTGCAAACTGCGTTTACATCCTCCAAAACGTGGTTTTGTTACTACATGTAGGGACTTATTTTTTGAAAACGTGGATTTGTTTCAAAACGTGATAAGCAATCCCAAACACCCCCTAAATGGACTTATCATTATTTATTTATTTATTTTTATTATTATTATTATTATTTTAATGATAACTTGTTAAATTTAATAAATACTAAATGAAAAGATAAGAAACTTAAGGCCTGTTTGTTTTGTAGATGAGTTTAAAATTAGATTTAGATTTATATTTAGTATAGGTTTTGTATTAAATGAAAAAAGAGAAAATAAATAATTGATATTTTTATTTTATATATTTTGTTTGAAATGAAAAAGTAAAAAATAAGAATAAAAAAGAATATTATGTTGTTGGAAAAAAAGCATCAAATAAAAAATGCATTTCTTTGATAACATTGTTATAAACCCACCAAAGTGGGGGCGGATTGAAATTTTGGGTTAAAAGCCTCATGTCAGAGCTGTGTCAGAGGTTTTGAAACAAATAAAAAAAATATTTAAAACAATCCTTCACTCCAACCCATGAACGACTGTGTACCAAACTGCACCGTATAGAATTAATTAAAAAAGAATCAAATGAAAAGATAAAGAAACTTAGGCTGGGCACAGTGGTGACCCAGGTCATCTCTGTCACATCAGCTTTCTCTCTCCGATGACCAGACACGACCAAGTTGCCACAGTGGGTGACCAAAGGGCTAGACCGATAGAAAGAAATAAAGAAACAAAGAAAAAAAAGGTGTGTGTGTGTAAAGTCGGTCGGGATTTGGACTGATACTTGTTTCTCTATCTATTCGACCGATATTTGCCCAATCCTCCACAAAGGAGTCGACCGATTTGGAAATCAGTCACCAAGTGCACTCGACCAATTTCTTTTCTTCCACTGCGTCTAGCCTTATATAATCAATGACAAAAGTTTAATATAAATCTCTATTTGTCATATATCCAATGAACTAATACTAGACTTCCACTATTTTGTTAAAAGTTAAATATTTCGCAAACCGTTAATCGTTACGCGAAAAAAAATCATACCATCGCGACGAGAATTAAATTATCTTTCTATAGATATGCACTTCTATATACCTTCGACGAACTTTTTTTTTTTCAAAATTTTCGCTCAGAAAAATCACACGTGATTTGTAAAAATCACATGTGATTATGATTTTGCGGAAATTTTGAAAAAAAAAAAATAAAAAAAAAACATCGAAAGTATAGAGAAGTGCATATCTATATATAGATAATTCAATTCTAATCGCGATGTTCTATTTTTTGTAACTTGAAGATTTACCGTTTGCAAGATATGTTGTTTTTTTTAAATGTGAAAAATGGTTTTTATTAATTAAGATGAAAAATGGTTGGCTAAGATTGATTATTTTAATATATGACAAATACGAGAAGTATATTGATTTCAACTCTAGAACTAATTAAAAAAATGAAGAGTCAGTTGCTGGGCAAGAATTGAACCTTAGACCTTCCGAGTAACTCGGGGGGAGGGAGTGGTTGTGGCACTCTCTCTCCTATCACTCACTCTCAACCAATCCCCTTATGCCACATCATTCACCCACTTTTTCCATCACTCACTCATTTTTTTGCTTGTGGCACTACATCCCTTCACTCACTTCATTTTTTTTTTTCTATTTTTTTAAATTCCATTAAAATAAAAAAAAAAACTAAAATTCCATTAAAATTAATAAAACATTACATTACATAATATTACTAAAAAACATAAACTTACCATCCCACCACCTTCTCCAATCTCACCAATTTCTTCTCTCTCCATCTATTTAACATAAACTTTTACAAACCATTCATACGGGCTAGCCAATATAATAATTACAACAGCCCACAAATAATATATGGCTTAGCCCATATAATACAACTTTTTTTTTTTTTTTGAACTAAAATATAAATGGATACGATATACAATATTACATTCATCTTGTCTATGTGGTCGTTACCATGTTCAAAAAATTGCATAACGTTACAAAGTTACATGTTATGATAANTGAATGATTAAATAAATAAGAGGGCTTTTATACTTTGAGGGAGGGACTAGAATGAAAATTAAAAAGTGAGGGGTTGAAATGAAATATAGGGGCGGAGGGGTACTTCTGCCAAACTGGCTAAACTTTACGTCAAAACGGTTAGGGCCTCATTCGACATAGCAAACGGAGTCGAAAAATTATGAAACTTGCGCCGTTGTTCACGAAATACACTTTCCAACGAAATCAAGTATAAATTGACATAACTTTTCGGAACTCAATTTATTTCAGTATATTTGGCAAATGCGATGGGATTTGAGTTTTCTAGGTTGTGTCGGCTCGATAAGGGAATAACGCTCACGTTAAACAAGATACAATCTAAAAAAACAAGTTATTAATGCCCTTTCGCCCGGATGTCGATTACGACAGAAGTGCCCAAAAAAGAAGTCATAAAAAGCCCCGCCGCAACGCGGCGGGCAATGCCCTTGTTTAACATAAACTTTTACAAACCTTTCATACGGGCTAGCCAATATAATAATTACAACAGCCCACAAATAATATATGGCTTAGCCCATATAATAATAACCTTTTTTTTTTGAACTAAAATATAAATGGATACGATATACAATATTACATTCATCTTGTCTATGTGGTCGTTACCATGTTCAAAAAATTGCATAACGTTACAAAGTTACATGTTATGAAATATTAAAATGCTAAAGTTTACACTGGACTAGCACATATGCCGTTTTTCTCAGTTGTTGATATATATAAATCGTCGTTTTTTCCACAAAAAAAAGAAGAAAACCACAAGTGATATATGTATCAGTTTCTTCAAAGTATACACCACATTGTCTATTATCTAGCAGATGGGATCAAGCAATCATTAGAAAGGTCTGGGCTATCCATGTCTAGGAAGGTAGTTAGTAAAGTTTTCCTGGACGATTGTCCTCTTGAACTTTCTGAGGTTATCTTGCCATCATTCCCGGTTTCGATCTTGATTGCATCTTGTATGGCTAATATGATTTCTTGCATTCTTGGCCTTGTATATCCGTGCTGTTCTACACATTGTATTGCTACTTCTGCAATTCTCCATATAGACTCGATCTTTACATCTTGTGCTAGTGTAGGATCTATTATGCTCACCACATCTCCTTTACGAATCAAAGACCTTGCCTTCAAAAAATGAAAGAATATCAGTAAATTTTCATTAATTAAATAAAACTATAAAGAAAAAACATACCCAATGAACAATGCTCCAATCAGCTCCATACTCTTCTGGAGATACAGGCTTTCTTCCCGAAATAAGTTCTAAGAGAACAACCCCGAAACTATAGACATCACTTTTCTCAGTTAGCTGTTGGTTAGCGTAGTACCTGGTAATGAGCATTTAGTTAAGGTTGAGTAATATTGTTTAGCTATTATAAAACTTTGTGTGCGTGTAACTTACTCAGGGTCAAGGTAGCCTACGGTTCCTCGTGCTACACTTGATATGTGAGTTAAGTCTTCTTCAGTTTGCCTTGAAAGTCCAAAATCTGATACTTTTGCCCTCATATTAATATCTAAAAGAATATTACTAGTTTTTATGTCGCGGTGAATGATACTTGGATTGCATCCAGTGTGCAAATACTCAAGACCTTTAGCTGAATCTTCTGCAATGCGGAGACGAGCTCGCCAGTCCACGTGCTTTTTGTTGATCTTATCTGTTTGCATGTTTGAGTCATATAAATTATTTGACCACATAGAAAAAGTGAAACTAGCGGTTTAGCTGACATACCATGTATGTGATCTCGCAAAGTCCCATTGTGCATGTACTCGTAAACCAGCATACGATGATGATCCTCTTCACAGTATCCTATTAAAGGTACTAAATTTCTATGATGAATTCTTGATAAGAGAGCAACCTGTTATCAGTAGATACCTCAAAGTTACTTATTGTTTCTGATAATAATAAGTTAAAACCTTTTTAAAGCTTTTTCTTATCTTTATTTTTTATTGCAAATTCTACCTCGGTAGCGAATTGTTGGGCTCCATGACTAGATGAATCAGCCATCATTTTAACTGCAACTTCCTTTCCATCTTTCATTTTTCCATAATATACAGGTCCAAAACTTCCTTTACCAATCTTCTTTGAGAACCCACTAGTAGCTGCTTCTACTTCAGCAAGTGTGAAATAGTACGATACTCCTTCATCCATTAAACTTCCGCCTCGTGCCACTGAGTAGCGAGTTGATCCTATAATACTCTTGCGTGATGAAGTTGCTCCTGCGTTAACGATTAATTTGTCATTTTCTACATCAGATAAACTGGACTATAAATGGTAGGAATAAACAAGACACAGGTTGTAAGATTGATTACCTTTATCATCAGTTCTTTGAGTTGGTGCCTTTTTCCTAAAATAACGTAGTAGTAACAAGCTTCCTAAGAACAAAATAAACAGGATCGCAAGAATTCCAACTGAAATTCCAAATATCAGTTTGAAATGTGACTTTTTCTTCCCAGGCTTGCGTAGACCATGATTACCTTCATATCTGCAGTAGAAAACCTAATTGAAGTTTAGAAGATGTGCTTTTTGGAATTTTCGGTGATGCATAGATACGATAGGTGACAATTTGACCCATTTACTTGTGAATGGAGTCCATTTTGGTTATGTTTTTATCTCTGACGGGTCAAATGTGCTAAATAAGAAAATACTAGTAAAAAGGAAACGGGTCGATTTGTGTTATGTTCTCCTAAATCGCTTTATTATAAATGATATTACAATTGTGAATATAGTTTCTGTAATCATATTTAACATGCTATTTATACAAATAATGTAAAAAGGTTGGACAAAAAGTGTTTCTACCCATATGAAGATCTATCCATTTTGTGAAAGAAACATACTTACTTAAAGTTTATTTTTCCGGTTAATAGTGCTGGAGGAATGTCTCCAGATAGAGAGTTTTTCTGTATATACCTGCATGAAGACTTGTTAGAGTTGCGACACAGTTCATAATATTATCATAACTCCTACGTTGTTCTGAACCAACTGAAGAGTGTAAGCTTTGATAAACAAAATGTAAATATCACCACATACAGTTCTTTTAAGTTTGGCAAGCTACCAAAGTAAGATGGTAAAGGACCAGTCAGCTTGTTATCCTCTAGATGTCTGATTTGACCAAGAACACATGTAGTCAGCAAAACTAATAGATTACTAAAATGTACCATATCTTAGAAAGACGAAAAACTTACATAATTGTCAATTTTTCAAGATTACTCATATCAGGGATAGTCCCGTTGAGGGAGTTCCCATTTAACCACCTGATAGAATTGAACCAGTAATTATGTGTTAGTGAATCAAGTTAACTAATAAACTGAAATTTTAGTTCACTAATACTTACAACTCTGTCAACTCTTGCAAGTCCTTGATCCCTGATGGAATCTCACCGTCCAAATTAGAATCTGACAATGCGCTGTTGAAACATATATTAGTATAAATCTAAAGATGTGAAGTATATAATATAAATTCTGATATCTGAACTCACATTTTGGTGATTCTGGGAGGACTATTTAGGCTGCAAGTCACCCATTCCCACTGAGCAGGAACACATGGATCACCTTCTTCGATAAGATCCTTATTGGCAAGCATTGACCGAAACTCTCCAAGAACATTCACTACAATGGAGGAAATTGAATAAATAAATAGATTTGATTATATGCATTTTCTGATTTATTTCACTTTGTAACTGAAAAGTTCAGTGGACTTACCATCTTTTTTATCGGTCTTTGATGAAATCGGTACATATTTACTGATTTCAATAGCATTCAGAAGTGGTCCTTCTGTAGAATCTTGTGTCTTTTGGAAAGAAAATGAAAAAACAAAAGATAATGTCACGTTCATGTAACTAGGCTCATATAACGTGTAGCTTCCATTAGCGTTTTCTTGAATATTCACCACAGCGTTACTATAGTCAGGTATGTACGGCTCCTTCATTGTGAACTTTCGAGTTTCATTTTCTGCTAAATCCTTAATTTCTGCAAAGTATGCATAAGCTCGAGCATTAGCAGGGAAATCTTCTAAATTCAATCTGTAGCTAAGAGTCCCTTGAGTGCCTACAACTGCAGTTTGCATGACTTTCATAGGTGGGTATTCTCTTGTGTTCGTGTTTATTTGCTTTGTTGTACTAATCCTCTCTGTTCCCGATGCCGCTCCAACTAGAAAATTCTGCCGTTTTGCAAGATCTGAATCCCATATCCGGTCATATGGATCATCAGGGTACCTGTTATAAATCGTCAAACCGGTTCAAAATCGGCATTTATTCCAAAACAGATCTTTCTTTACCCAAAACATAGTATTATATGTGCCGTTCAATAAAAGTATCATATGTGTTGTCAGAATGGGTCACTTTTAGATCTTTGTTTACTGACATTTTTGTCAATCTTTAGATAAAATTGAATGTGTTATTATTAGTACCAAACAAATACAGTAATAAATTAAAATCTTTGAAGAAAATGATTTCGGAAGTTATATGCATTAAACAAGTAAATATAGACTTTCGTCAACTTTGAACATGTTTAACCCATCTGACCCGTAACCCGTTCCCCTTTTATCTAGTAAATCTTTTGGTTTGATTCATTTGGAAAACAACCCAAATCAACCAGTTCATATGTTTATGAAGATTAATAGAAATATACCTTATGGCTTCTGTGCTTGCAGCTCCAAAATTAACTCTAGCTGCTACTTTTAAGTAAAAATCATCCTCAAAATCAGTAGCATACATAGAAAGATTTAACGGCCTAAGCTCAAGCGTTGTTATAAAAGGAGAACCCGTAGTGGCACAACACAAGCACACATCAATCGAACTCGAAGGTGCCCTAATAATCATCTCTTTAATATAAACCGTAGATGCTTCCAACACACTAACAGTCGCCCATTTAGTTGCATCCAAATATAACTGAAATTTCGGGTATGCATTTTCACTTTCAGAACTACCATACAAAAAGGTGGCACGGATTATATATCGCCTTCTTTCTGTTGTATTTAAAGTATAACAATACTTCTTATTGTCTATAGGGAAGTCTCTACGCCTTTGATATTGAACTGAGGTCCCGTTCGAGTTCTCAATCTCCACAGATGTTCCACGGCCAATGATTCCAGAATCCGAAACCCATGGTAATCCGGTTTTCGTGTCAGTATGATTACTTGTTCCTCCACAGTCTATACTTACAAATTCTGCAGTATTTCAAATGTTTTAAGGTTATCATTTGCATCATACTAAACCACATAAAGTTAAAGCTTTTGAAGTACATGAGCTATTTCAATTCAAACCAATGAATTATATGTTCTAAAAAAACGTTTAAATATGAAAAACAAGAATCTTGAAATAAAGTGTACAAATAAAGATCTTTAGCATACCTGTAACTTGAGACAAAAGAGATGAAACCGAGCAGCTAAGAAAGAGTAAAAATATATGAAGATTCAAACCCATGAAGGTATTGATGAACAAGTGCTAAAGAGTTAAAATTTGTGTGCAAAATAATAGCAGCAGAAGCATATTAGTTAGTCTAACTTCCACTTGCAATCAACTTTTTTGATTGATAAGTTTGTGTCATGTTCATTCACATTTGTCTGTTTTTTTCTTGATTTTTCAAATCTTGCTTTTTCTTATGGACAGAATCTTAGGTTCTTTTTTGGAGTTTCAACTTTTCTTGCTTTGGTTAAGAATATGAGGATATGACACCAGCTAATTCAAATAAAGGTGAAAAACATCTCTGTTATGATCTACATATTATTACTTTTGATTTTAATAATTCAAAACAGCACTTTTCAGTTTAAATCTACTGAATCTTTTTTACTGATCTGAAATATATATATGTTGCTTTCACTATTTTATTCACTGATATAATTGATGAAGGCCATTGAATGCATAATAAATGGTTGTTGGTGGAGATATAATACGTGAGCTCTGTGTACTGTTACTGTTGCTAGCTTTGACCAGGTTTTACATGCACAAAGTGTGTGATTGTGTTATTATTACTATGTTTTTGGTTCAGTTTCATGCTAGATATCTATGTTTTCTATCTTATTTTTCATTTATGTGTGAGACAATATGTCTTAATCAATAATTCAAAATTTGCAACTTATTTGATTTCATCACCGAGTAAAATAAGAACAGTTGCGCAAAATGGGTTAAAAAACTGTTATGCTCTAAATTAAAGTTGACCTAAAGTAGCACATTTAATCTTAAAGTTTCTATGTGTTTTAATAGGTAACTTTCCAAGAATACCGCCCTATTGATTACAGCTTCCTGACTCCGGAAACAATAGATTTGTGGCCGCATGAGTGTGCCCATTGTGATCTATATTTGTGTAAAAAGTGAAAGACTCAGTTAAAAGTAAAACACGCCAAAGGCCTCTTGCCCCAGCGTGAGTGGCCAACAACTTAAAGGTTGTGGGTTCAAGTCTCGTTGGAGACATGTGAGATAGGTGGTGTACGTTGCAATAATTTGCCGTTCAAAAAAAATAAAAAGTTAAAACTATAACACAATAAGTTGCATCTTGTGTTCCTGACTGCATTTTTACCAAAGTTTCTTTAGTAAGCTCAATATCTAGAAAAATGAAATGCCAAAATGTAACTTTTTGCTTTTGATCATATCTTTTTAACCAAACACTTTTGACTATGCAGTGTCCTTAGTGTGTTGTTGAATATACAACTGTTTGAGATAACTTTGTTCCATTCAACTATTTAAGCATCAGTAGCACATATAATTTTAGCTTCATCAAGTCCCATTGATTAAATTTCCCTTCCCCATTTTGTTTAACTGATAAACTATTAGTCCATTATTCTTCTATCCATAATTAGTAAGTTTTGAATTGATTAAATCCAATACGACACTCTGAATGCCTTATCGTGCAATGATTTTAATCTGGTGTCGGTTATTAGTTTGATACCCCGTCTTATATTTGTGGTAACATATGTACAAAACTACGTGTTGTTATTAGTTTGATACCCATGGTTTGCGACTTTGCATAGAACTTCAACCTATAATCAATCATATCAAGGAGTTCTCGTGACGAACACATATACCAGTAGCCACTATATATAACCAATAATTTCCGCAAATCCAGCCATATTGTTGATTTATGTTTTAAGCAGTGAAATCTTACACGAGTAAAGGAATAATTAAAGCAAGAAAAAGCAGAAACAAAAGGTAGACCATTTAAATCTTATCTCACACTTTGCCTTTAATTTAGCTTTTGCTTTTTGGTTACATAAAAAATCTTTTTCTTTGTCACTTTGGACCAAACTCTCTTTAAGCTTTTTTACTGAGTTAGCAAAAAGCAAATGCATTTGATGCCCCCACCTTCACATGTTTCGACATTTGGCTAGATTATTGGCCCCATCTAAAATCTATCTCTAAATTTCATAAAGTGAAAAATTTTATCTCACATTGTTCTGAATTTTTCAAATAGGTGTCAAAACAAATATTTTGTTAAGCAAAAGACTAATTCTTTGTGTGGATGATAATGTGCACATTCATATATTGATAAACTCAAAGCTTGATAGATAGATAAATGTTAACTTTACATATGAAAATGGGGAAGATACAAGTTATCATTAGCAAGATAGGGAATGGATCTAGTAAGAAGAAAAAATAAAATGAGAAGAGTGAGAAAAGTTTCCAACCACACAATTCAAATAAGAGGGAGAAATTTAAGGGGAGATGCATCTATTTTTGTAGGTGCATCTCAAATGTGTGGTTGTGGTTTCTTCTCATCCTTCTCATTTTAGTTTTTCTTCTCATTTGATCTTAACTCTAGCAAGATATCCTAATCAAATATGCTTTTGTAGCACTAAATGTGGAATTTTGAGAGGTGAAAAAAGTCTCTGTCCATCCATGTCATGATGATTGGTAAAGATAGGACATGGTTGTGGACCTAAAACCAATGAAACAATTGTTTTCTTGTGAATGACTCGAGACCAAATTATACGTGTTTTAGAAAATGTTAAAAGTATATTGATGTTTTAATCTATGAGAGATTAAAAGTTATAACACATCCTTTGCGGATTCTTGGATCTTGCAAGAGTGGTATGCCATAATAATTTTCAAAACCTTTGTTGAACACTGATTAGTCAATTAAATAAGCACATTTTAATTGTTGAACTTTTAAGAGGAGCCTCATCATGACTTTACAAAGTCAAAGCAAAACGCGTTATTAACAAACACACCAAGATTCACCTGTCACTGTATGTGGCAAGTAGAACTGTTCCACCTATCTTTTAATACCGGTAAATTGGTTTTACAGGTTCAACTTTCATAGAATATTAGAGGGATAAGTTTTAGACTAGTCAAAACAAATTACCAGCCAACCCGAGACGGGTAAATGGAGATGGATGCCAGTTAAGGCTATCCGGGGAAAGGCGAGCATTTTTTCTCTAATGTACGCAGCATAACCAGTACTCTCGTAGCTGTTTCCAGTCTTCCCTGCCAACCCAAGATGTCCGCCCAACGAGGTTTAAACTCGGGTCTCTTGTGAGACCTTTGGGCCACCTTACCACTAAGCCACCTTGGAAATGGTTCAACAAACAAACAAATTCTAGATAACACGATCTGAATTACCCAAACTCTTACTACTTAGCCACCTTCAAAATGGTTCAACACAATAAACAAAATTCTAGACAACAGGATCTGAATTACCCAAACTCTTACCACCAAGCCACCTTCAAAATGGTTCAACACATAAAACAAATTCTAGACAACAGGATCTGAATGACCCAAACTCTTATTCGGGTTAATCAGGAAGTTATTGTTCAAACGGTGTTTCATATAATACCAGCAGAAGCATATTAGTTAGTCTAACTTCCACTTGCAATCAACTTTTTTGATTGATAAGTTTGTGTCATGTTCATTCACATTTGTCTGTTTTTTTCTTGATTTTTCAAATCTTTGCTTTTTCTTATGGACAGAATCTTAGGTTCTTTTTTGGAGTTTCAACTTTTCTTGCTTTGGTTAAGAATATGAGGATATGACACCAGCTCATTCAAATAAAGGTGAAAAAACATCTCTGTTATGATCTACATATTATTACTTTTGATTTTAATAATTCAAAACAGCACTTTTCAGTTTAAATCTACTGAATCTTTTTTACTGATCTGAAATATATATGTTGCTTTCACTATTTTATTCACTGATATAATTGATGAAGGCCATTGAATGCATAATAAATGGTTGTTGGTGGAGATATAATACGTGAGCTCTGTGTACTGTTACTGTTGCTAGCTTTGACCAGGTTTTACATGCACAAAGTGTGTGATTGTGTTATTATTACTATGTTTTTGGTTCAGTTTCATGCTAGATATCTATGTTTTCTATCTTATTTTTCATTTATGTGTGAGACAATATGTCTTAATCAATAATTCAAAATTTGCAACTTATTTGATTTCATCACCGAGTAAAATAAGAACATTTGCGCAAAATGGGTTAAAAAACTGCTATGCTCTAAATTAAAGTTGACCTAAAGTAGCACATTTAATCTTAAAGTTTCTATGTGTTTTAATAGGTAACTTTCCAAGAATACCACCCTATTGATTACAGTTTCCTGACTCCAAAAACCGTAGATTTGTGGCCACATGAGTGTGCCCATTGTAATCAATATTTGAATAAAAAGTGAAAGACTATCAACGTTTATCTGTATTCAGTTAAAAGTAAAACACAACAAAGGCCTCTTGGACCACCGTGCCCCAACAACTTAGAGGTTGTGGGTTCAAGTCTCGTTGGAGACATGTGAGATAGGTGGTGTATATGTTGTAATAATTTGCCGTTCCAAAAGAAAGTTAAAACTGTAACACAATAAGTTGCATCTTGTGTTCCTGACTGTATATTCACCAAAGTTTCTTTAGTAAGCTCAATATCTAGAAAAATGAAATGCCAAAATGTAACTTTTTGCTTTTGATCATATCTTTTTAACCAAACACTTTTGACTATGCAATGTCCTAGTGTGTTGTTGAATATACAACTGTTTGAGATACCTTTGTTCCATTCAACTATTTAAGCATCAGTAGCACATAAAATTTTAGCTTCATCAGTTCCCATTGATAAAATTTCTCTTCCCCATTTTGTTGAGCTGATAAACCATTAGTCCATTATTCTTCTATCAATAATTAGTAAGTTTTGAATTTATTAAATCCAATACGACATTCTGAATGCCTTATCGTGCAATGATTTTAATCTGGTGTCGGTTATTAGTTTGATACCCCGTCTTACATTTGTGGTAACATATGTACAAAACTACGTGTTGTTATTAGTTTGATACCCATGGTTTGCGACTTTGCATAGAACTTCAACCTATAATCAATCATATCAAGGAGTTCTCGTGACGAACACATATACCAGTAGCCACTATATATAACCAATAATTTCCGCAAATCCAGCCATATTGTTGATTTATGTTTTAAGCAGTGAAATCTTACACGAGTAAAGGAATAATTAAAGCAAGAAAAAGCAGAAACAAAAGGTAGACCATTTAAATCTTATCTCACACTTTGCCTTTAATTTAGCTTTTGCTTTTTGATTACATAAAAAATCTTTTTCTTTGTCACTTTGGACCAAACTCTCTTTAAGCTTTTTTACTGAGTTAGCAAAAAGCAAATGCATTTGATGCCCCCACCTTCACATGTTTCGACATTTGGCTAGATCATTGGCCCCATCTAAAATCTATCTCTAAATTTCATAAAGTGAAAAATTTTATCTCACATTGTTCTGAATTTTTCAAATAGGTGTCAAAACAAATATTTTGTTAAGCAAAAGACTAATTCTTTGTGTGGATGATAATGTGCACATTCATATATTGATAAACTCAAAGCTTGATAGATAGATAAATGTTAACTTTACATATGAAAATGGGGAAGATACAAGTTATCATTAGCAAGATATCCACAAAAAGGTGTAGATTGGCGGGAACACCCTGACCCCGGGTGCCTTTTGGCACCAGCCATTGTCCACCCCACAAGGAATAGCTCCGGGCAACTCTCCTGGCCTAGTGGGGCACCAACTGGAGTGAGCCGAGACTCTCGGACTCTTGAGCTCTTATCCACAAAGTCTCTCCAGTGAGCCCATAAGTTTTGCGGAGGTGGGTACCTGTACCTATCTGGGAGCAAAGTGCCATGGATGAGATTCGAACCTGAGTCAATTGACTCAAGAATGAAAGCCCCACCCACTGGACCAATGCCCCAGTGGTTATCATTAGCAAGATATAACTTTATATCCTAATCAAATATGCTTTTGTAGCACTAAATGTGGAATTTTGAGAGGTGAAAAAAGTCTCTGTCCATCCATGTCATGATGATTGGTAAAGATAGGACATGGTTGTGGACCTAAAACCAATGAAACAATTGTTTTCTAGTGAATGACTCAAGACCAAATTATACGTGTTTTAGAAAATGTTAAAAGTATATTGATGTTTTAATCTATGAGAGATTAAAAGTTATAACACATCCTTTGCGGATTCTTGGATCTTGCAAGAGTGGTATGCCATAATAATTTTCAAAGCCTTTGTTGAACACTGATTAGTCAATTAAATAAGCACATTTTAATTGTTGAACTTTTAAGAGGAGCCTCATCATGACTTTACAAAGTCAAAGCAAAACGCGTTATTAACAAACACACCAAGATTCACCTGTCACTGTTTGTGGCAAGTAGAACTGTTCCACCTATCTTTTAATACCGGTAAATTGGTTTTACAGGTTCAACTTTCATAGAATATTAGAGGGATAAGTTTTAGACTAGTCAAAACAAATTACCAGCCAACCCGAGACGGGTAAATGGAGATGGATGCCAGTTAAGGCTATCCGGGGAAAGGCGAGCATTTTTTCTCTAATGTACGCAACATAACCAGTACTCTCGTGGCCGTTTCCAGTCTTCCCTGCCAACCCAAGATGTCAACCCAACGAGGTTTAAACTCGGGTCTCTTGTGAGACCTTTGGGCCACCTTACCACTAAGCCACCTTGGAAATGGTTCAACACAATAAACAAAATTCTAGACAACACGATCTGAATTACCCAAACTCTTACCACCAAGCCACCTTCAAAATGGTTCAACACATAAACCAAATTCTAGACAATAGGATCTGAATTACCCAAACTCTTATTCGGGTTAATCAGGAAGTTATTGTTCAAACGGTGTTTCTTTTTTCTGTTAGCTAAGAGAATGCGTTGGGTCCATATGGGCCCATGTCTGATTTTGCCTCTTGTTGGGGAGATTTTTTATGTCTTGTGGATATAGAGGATTATAAGGAAAATAATCCACTTTAAAAAGAAATAATATTTAATCTTTGGTGGACCCAATTCGTTATGTGGAGGGAAAAAGAAACAGCCGTCAAATATTAATTCAGCCATTTGTATTATTATTCTGATAATCAAATTTAAGTTATTGGGATTGTATAGAAGAAAATCCATTTCATTGCACAACTTTATCACAATTACCCAAAGATTAAACTCACAATATAGGCTTGTTAGGGTGGTTGTGGATGGAGGTCATTCTTAAACCGAACAATGGAATTAGTGAATTTACCATGTTTTCATATGTGTAGCAGCGCTTTTGAGAAACAAACATATCCCATTATGTGTCTGCCCTTGCGTTTAGTTCTACAGTACTTCTGAAAACTATAGTTTCCAACAAGAAAGAATAGCAAGAGTAGTCCTGAAGATTGTATAAATATGGCAAATGCGCAATAAACAAAGTGAATTCAAAAGCATAACAAAAACACCAAATTTACATGGAAAATTGAACAAGAGAGTCAATAAAATTTTGTTCGCAACCTATATGAATACTACTATGCACTATCGCTACAATATTAACAATAAAGGAACAAAAGAATCAACAAAATTTTGTTCGCAACCTATAAGACAAGGTTGAAAAGGGCTACTCATTACACTTATAAATACAAAGATATTCGTTGGGCTCTTGTATTATTGAGTAAAATAATTTCCGACCATTTATTGTCTAGTTTACTGATTTGGCCGTAGTGCGTTGGCCACAATAAGTAAACCTTTATGTACAGTGACCAAATCTTATTCTACTCAATAACAATGTCACCAATCAAATACTTTCTCGATTATGTACCTTGAAGGAACTTTCAGCAGAGCCGTCAAATCCGCCCGCATAATGAACTCAAAATTCCGGTCTGCCACTTTCGAATTTCCGATGACCCCTTTTTCAATAAGAGAACTCGAGGCCTCTTAGTGATATATATTTCTTTACCCAAATTGCAATATCTTCTGCACATGCCTGCGCTTTTGGTGTATTGAGAAACATCTCAGAAGTTGCAAATTCATGAACAGCGTCTTTGTAATCATAAACTGGGGCATCTACATTAACTTTCCGAAGCTCTTGCGAGTATGCAATGGCGCGGTCCCGCATCCAATCATGCTCGGCTACTATCGTTAATGTAGGGGGCATTTGTTTTAGGGGTACATTTTTAGCTGATACGAGAGGGTTGGCTGCTGGATGGTCCAGATTGAATTGGTCTTCTGGTAAGAAAAGTTTCCAAGCTAAAATGGCCATGGCTTTGTCGTATATGTAAGAATTAGCCAGTTTGATCTCAGATTTTGTGGGAGTGCTTCCTATGAAGAAAGGGTACATAAGAACTTGTGCCACTACTTTTATAGGGTGCAAGAGGTTCCCAGCTTCAACACACTTTTGTGTGACGTAATTAGCAATATTTGCACCAGAGCTTACACCAAGGAGGACACACCTGTTAATGAACTTAGACGTGTTAAACACATTAAACATAATTCTACCACAGAATATAAGGAGATAATACACATGTATTACAACTTGTTTGGATACAGAGCCAACTAATTTATGTCCAACTTTTGTTTTATATAAAGGGCTCTGATTTCACATTCATTAGTTCAAACTCATGAATCACGTAATAGCATCCTGACAACACGTGTTGATGAACTACATAAACTCGATGTTTTCTTTTTTGATTTCGTGCATGTGTGAGTGTGTGACATCACTAATTCTGACAAGTTTTTTCATTGTAAGAGTGAGTAACCTAAACACAATGTTTACCATACAAACTTTATAAAACTTTAGCAACACCTCAAAAGTAAGAGACCGTGAACCATTTAGACCGTATTTTTCACACTAGAATATGGATCAACAACTAGTTGCATATGTTCGAGAAACCTAAACTCCATATCTAGATATCAAATCAACTAAATAAACACCTCCAAGTTAAGTTTCTACTGTCCAATGATCAATCATTAGACAGTTGCACATAAACTCGAATAGGGTTAAAGCCTAGCAAGTGCCAAGAGATGTAAGAGCGAGTCTTTTCCTAGTTAAAACCTAGGTGAGTTAAACCAAAAACAGATGATATTTTCCTAGTTAAGTTACCTGGAGAGTGAGTTAAACCATGGATCTTAAATGCATGACGCCTAATATGTAATTTTCGTAACACATTCTTAGATACATTTAAATTGCGACTGATATTTATAGTAATTTCATTTCATATCATTTCATCACCATATCTAACAAATTAGCATCCAATCACTACCGGATGTTTGTTTAGGCTTATATAGTTTTCAGCTTATGTTTCATAAGCTCACTTTTCGTAGCTTATTACTTTTCTGACAAGATAAGCTTCTATAAGCCGAAAAGTTTCAAAATAAGCCACAAAAAGTGAGCTTATGAAACATAAGCTGAAACCCACGTAAGCCATAAGCCTGCTATATACGCTTAAACAAACACCCCCTAGAATCTATATCAAAACTAAATTCTCAAAACCTCGAAAATCCAATACCTCGATAAATCAGCATGAGCCGCAATCCACGGCTCAACCATCTCGGACCCAAACCCCTCGACAATCTCCCTCCGCCCAAACCCCCCCTTCCCACCCCTCCCCCTCTCCCACTCCTTCAAATTCGCTTGCTTCTTCAACCAATACATAACCTCAACCCCATCCTCAAACGCACCCGGATACCGCTTCTCGGGCGCTAACCGACACCCAACCGCAACCACCACCGCCTCACACAACCCACTCACCCTCCTACAAAACTCATCATTCTCCACCGACACATTACTCCCCGTCACAAACCCCCCGCNATGAGCCGCAATCCACGGCTCAACCATCTCGGACCCAAACCCCTCGACAATCTCCCTCCGCCCAAACCCCCCCTTCCCACCCCTCCCCCTCTCCCACTCCTTCAAATTCGCTTGCTTCTTCAACCAATACATAACCTCAACCCCATCCTCAAACGCACCCGGATACCGCTTCTCGGGCGCTAACCGACACCCAACCGCAACCACCACCGCCTCACACAACCCACTCACCCCCCTACAAAACTCATCATTCTCCACCGACACATTACTCCCCGTCACAAACCCCCCGCCGTGAAACTGCACCACCACCGGCAACCTCCGGCCGCCGCCACCACCCTCCGCCGAGTAACCGCCGTAAACACCGTCGTGGTGGTGGATTCCGGCGACGGAGTTGGGGAGGAAGATGCGGAGGGAGAGAGGTGACGTCAGCGGGTTGATGTGGATGTCTTTAGTGACGACGGAGTTGGTGTCGGAAAAGGAGGGGTTGGGTGGGGCGGTGATTTGGTCAGGGCGTGAAACGACGCCGTATTGGTTGTTGTTTGAAGAAACGGTGTCGTTTTGGTGTTGGGTGATTAGTGTTTGGAGTTGTCGTTTTAGGAGGTATTTGTGGATTAAGCTGTAGAGTTTAACGGAAACTGATGGCATTTTTTTTTTTTTTTTTTTATAAAAATTTGAAATGAAAATTATACATTTGAAGTGTTTAAGATGATTTATTTATTAGAAGAAGAAGACTTGTTGTTTGTTCTAGTAATATTCAAATTTGGGGGTATTGAATTGAAGAAGGTTCTTAATGATAATAAATTATTTTAAATTTGAATATAGGTGTGATTTTGTCTAAATGAGTTGGCTGCATGCATACTTATGAAATTATTATGTTATGTGTTTCTAGACCAATAGACCATTGACTTTTATAATGTGTAATTACTACTGTAGTTTCTTGGAAGTTAAATTTGTTCTTTGTTGTTGATTTATTATGTATGACTCTTTGAGTTTGGTTAGTTGATTTTCACTCTTCAAAGAAAAGGATGTCAACAATTGATCATTGTTATCTATTTGACTAGATGATTATCTTCTAATTGAATTAGTGGTAATATGTTTTTAAATTTCTATAATAAAAGTATTATTCAAATCTCGTTGGATGGGCATCGCGAGATGGTTGGTTAGAAAAAAAAAATTGAAAGTGGCCACAATACGATACTAAACTTAATAGAGTGATGCACCACCCCTCGCAACACGTCAAGCTTACTGTACTTCTTCTCCCACGTGCTAAGACTAGATTTTGAAAGTTGTTCGGTCATCTGAATGACCAAAAAAAAAAAAAAGTTATTGTGGGTTATTGTGAGGTATGTTTGTGTGATTGGTTTGATGTTTTAATTTGTTTCTACCAAGTACAATGACTGAATGCATTTCTCAACATGTAAACATTATGGGGCAAAGTTTAGCATTCCCTTATAAGTAGAACGTCATCAAACGTGTCCAAAAAATATTTATACATAAGTCATGTTAACATTTATTTATTGTTTATGGCCAAAATAAAAAACTATTAAAGAAAACCTGCAGACAAAGATTAGCACTTATCTACACTTTCTTAAAAAATTTAAAGTAATTACCACATGTTTAGTCACTATCAACTTTTTACGTTATGGAGTAGTTTAAAACAAGTTTGTATGAAATATATTAAAATTTATTATACTGTGTATTTGGTTGCTCTTATAGTATGTTGCAAATACTGCCATTTAGAGATTATTATACGCAAGCAGTAAATTAGTGTGTCTAACCAGAAAAACTACTTACAAATAAGCAGTACCTATCTTGCAACAAACAAATAAGGTTACGGAGTCGTGTCGTGAGCAAGAACATTAAGATTAGATGTAGGGACGAATTGACATTAAGATTAGGTGTAGACTGTAGGGACGAATTGACCGAAACTGAATAAACCATTTGAACTCAATATATTACTGTAGACTGGATTTGACAGATTTGGCCGATGTTTTAGATCTCTTTACCACCTGATCAAAATATTTCAGTTTGTGGTCTGACACTAAAGCAAACATAACTGAGATTTCAAAACAAAAAGTATCACCACTTGCCACAGATGACGATAGGAGGACCAATGTTTAAGTTATAATAATGAGATGCATGACATATTTGAACAATTCGTGGTGTTCTAGTTTAATAAAAGCAAGAAAAGGATATCGTCTTTATTTCCTTGTTGGCTACCTTAGACTTAGGCTTAGACGTAATCAAAGAGCACAATCTGTATTAAAAATACCAACATGGACCAATTTGTTTATATGATACATCTAATCCAAATCAACATCGCTAAATTAAACCCGTCCATAAGAGTACCATGTTGATTCATGTACAGAGTACGCGGTTGATGGTAGCTGATTCCCATGATCGCATATGCAGATACAATGATTTGGTTTGATACAGCTATAATACACAACCATATGCGACCCTAAGTCACAAAATTTTCTCAAAAACATTTATTTTCCGTCTTCAAAATTTAAAACTTCAAGCTAAAACAGCCATACAAGCAACACTACAAGTTTCTGTTAGTAAATCACGTACCTCAAAGGAGGATCATGATGAACAACTCATAAAATACATGTTATTGATAACTCACTCCATCACCACTTACAACTTCACCAATGCGGTATGCTGTCTCGCCTTCACTGAGTATCCTTTCAGCAGCCTCTTTACTAGTAACCAGAACCATCCCGATTCCCATATTAAATGTCCGCATCATTTCAGCTTCTTCAATGTTTCCAGCCTGAAAAAGAATTGAGAAGTGGAACAGTGTAAAATAAGTGATCAACTATCAAACTTTATTTTGTTTCATCTCAAATGGTCAAGGAGATAAAATCAGAATATGTGAGCTTGAAATAAGAAGACCCAAAAAGGGGTCAAAGGTGTCAAAAGTCGCTCAAAATGTAGTTTTGATGCACAAAAACCTCATAAATCACCCAAATTATTAATTTAAATTATCTTTGAAACGATATAAATTTTTGTAATCATGTTTGACACGGATTTTAGTTAGAAAGATGTCAACTTTAAGTGCAAAAATGTCTTGGGTCAACGCCGAAACTGTTAATAACTTGTTACCCAACCCGCCTGACCTATCCATTTTGCCACCTCAACATATATTTATTATTTTTGGTGGAACTACAGTTGATAAACTTGGTTGACGTTATGCTGCCATACCTTTTGGATCCATTTAAAAACGGGAGGAACTGGCCAAGAGTTTTTGTAAACAAGAGCACCAAGGCCTTTGGGAAAAACACGAGGGATGTTATCTGTGAAACCACCACCAGTTATGTGGGCAATTCCTTTTATGCCTCCCTTGCTGATAATGTCAAGAACCTACATTGACAAGTCCAAAAAGTGAGGGAAAGAATGATACTTGCACAAAGATGTTAGAACAAGAGAAATGGATTACCTGTTTAACATATATTACAGTTGGTGCCATTAAAGCTTCGGCTAATGTAACAGATTCACCAGGGAGCTGGTCCTTCAATGANAGGGATGTTATCTGTGAAACCACCACCAGTTATGTGGGCAATTCCTTTTATGCCTCCCTTGCTGATAATGTCAAGAACCTACATTGACAAGTCCAAAAAGTGAGGGAAAGAATGATACTTGCACAAAGATGTTAGAACAAGAGAAATGGATTACCTGTTTAACATATATTACAGTTGGTGCCATTAAAGCTTCGGCTAATGTAACAGATTCACCAGGGAGCTGGTCCTTCAATGAAAGTCCACTTCTAGCTAGCACCCTAAAACATAAGTGGACAGCATATATGAGAGGAAAAAAGACTACCAATAAAGTGCCTTTCAGATTAAACGTGACAAATTCAACCCATTTACTTTTAAATGGGTCGAATCAGGTTAAGTTTTTTTCACTTTATGTAAAAAGTCCCCAGAGTGAGTTTTGATACATAATCTCTTAAATCATTTTACCCAAAAAAAATAGATTAACATATCGTTATCACATTCGACACACTATCATTCATAAAAGACTATAAAAAGTTGGGCAGAATGTGTAATGGATCAGGATCAGCGACCTTAACCCATTTCGATCTGTTATTTAACACCTGTTACTTTAGATCATGTAAAGGAAGTAAGATGTAAGATTTGTTAGTGGTGGTGAACCTTCGAACGAGAGAGAAACCATTTGAGTGAACTCCACTAGATGGCAGGCCAATGAGTACATCTCCAACCGAGATGTTCTTTCCATTTATAACTGAATCTTTCTTCACAACGCCAACTGCAAACCCACTAAGATCGTATTCACCATTGGCATAAAAATCTGGCATCTCCGCTGTCTGAAAGCAAGAAACAAAAGATCCTAAGCATTGCGTCGTAAGGTCAAGTTGCTAAACTATGTCTAAAGGAAACACAGTCAAGTTTTTCCTTATACTTTTAATAGTCATCATATAACTTCACTTGCCAAAAAAATAATCCGTTTTGACCATTGCCCAACCCAACAATCAAGCACAAATAAGATTCACTCCGGCAAAATCATTAAAGAAGCTAAATGTCTAACGAGATTACCTCTCCCCCAAGAAGAGCGCAGTCTGATTGTTTGCAACCATCAACGATTCCTTTTATAACCTGAAGAATTACATAATTAGCTCGACCACCACTATAAATAGTTCTAACTTCTAACTGTAGCATGGTTGTGAGAGATCAAGGATGTGCACCTTTTCAGCAAGGTCCACATCAAGATGGCTTGTCGCATAGTAATCAAGAAAGAATAAAGGCTTTGCTCCGGAGGTAATAATGTCATTAACACTCATAGCAACCTATATATGAGCTTTTGTTAGACCTTACAATACATACGAAATATTGAATAAATTAAGAATTTATGCAAAACCATACCAGATCAATACCGATGGTATCATGGATTCCTGTCTCAAATGCCAGCTTAAGTTTTGTTCCCACACCATCTGTACCCGCTACAAGATATGAATCCCCTGTGCTCATAACAACAAGAAAAGCATTACTCATAGAGTCGAAGCATTAGATCAGGTATGCAAAGAAGCAAATACTGTTAATGTTAATAAATCCTTACCAAAGGGAAATAGTCCACCAAAGCCTCCGATACCGGGTGCCATCTTAGCAATCCTTCGTACAAGTTCTGTACCAGCATCTATGTCAACACCAGCCTCCTTATACGTAAGGCCCTCTACAACCTCTGTACTTGCACCATCTTTTGTGCTGGCCAAGCATGGAATTTCACGTTTCAGAACTTTTTGGTCATCTACTTTCTTTGAAGTGAGTGATAACGTTGCAGGTCTCGTAGCCGAGTTACAAACCTTGCACGTGCTTGCATAAACAGAAGAATTATCTGGTTTCTGACAAGATGGTCTAAGGGCATACCTAGAAATGTCTAAACTTGCTCCAATTGTAGTAGTGCTCATGATGAAGTTGTTATAACTTACACCACAATTGTTTGTCTACAAAAGCAGTAACGAAAATATCAGCAAATTAAACATGTTGATGGTAAACAAGCCCAAAAAAGTACCAACACACATAGCACATAAACACGCCATTATAATTTGATACATTATTCACATACTCAAACAAAAAACATGTATGAGTTACATACTTGTAATCTTATGTTCATTCCAATCACATAACATTCGAGTTCTTCTAATCTCGAACCTAGCTTATTTTTTTAGTGATAATATGTTAAAATGTTAATTACACAAACTTAAACAAAATCAAGGTAAAATCCTTGGAAACAGCAACTGACGAAACAGAAATAGAACACCAATACTTAGGGGGTGTTTGTTTAAGCTTATTTTGGGCTTACAAGCTTCTGTGTTTTCAGCTTATGTTTCATAAGCCTAATTTGTCCAACTTATTTCGAAACTCATATAAGCTTATTAACATAATAAGCTTACGGGTCATTCTGAGAAACCAATTTCACACTCCACACATCTGACTCTCTTATCTCGAGTATAATTACATAACAAACATTTTTGCATGTGACACTAACAACATGACTTAATGAATCAACTAGATTACTTATGTAACAAATCACACTTTATGCATGTTTGCTTAATTATCAAGATCAAATAACATGTAACAATTCAATTTCCATCACTTCACTTTAAAAATTAACATTAGTCTTCTGCTTTATCCTTTCATTTCTTGTAAGAGTGAGTAACCTAAACACTAAGTTTGCCATACAAACTTGATAAAACTTTAGCAACACTAGAATATGGATCAAATCAATAAAACATATCTATTGGATTAATAACTACACATATGCGATGGTTACATAAATTTAGGGGGTGTTTGGATTAGCTTGCTATACGGGGCTTATTTGAAAGCTCAATTTATTCGGCTTATGAGCTTTTCAACTTAAGCTCATGGACATGGTTTACTTTAAATAATCAGATATACTAAGTAATGAGGATAAAAGTCACATGCAATAATCCAAGTTGTTTTATAAACATCAACCATATTATTAGATTGTTTTATAAAGTAATTCGAAAAATTAGCAATTAAATTAAGTGACTACATCATCAAAGGAAATTGAAAGTAGTGCGTAAAATGAAGCAAAGCATACCTGCTGCTGAGGTAGGGAGGACGAGGAGTGAGCTGACCGGCGATGAATGAAATGAGAGGAGCTGAGGAGATTATTGTATGAACAACGCTACTAAGGTTTTACAAGGGCTTTAGCCCTAACTCTATCTTTCAAAATCAAATAGCCCATTTGGCCCATTTTAAGCCTTTTTCTATTTTCGTTTTTCTTTTTTCTTTATATATATATAAGAGTGATTGTATCTAAGGGTGCTCATCGGGTGAAAACCGGACCGGACCGAGATCGAATCTGGCAAAAAACCTAGACCGAGACCGGACCGAATGTGATCGGTCCGGTCTCGATCCAAATAGGCTAAATGTCCGGTTTTTAAGCCGGACCGAGACCGAAATTATGAAAAACTCTTGACCGAGACCGGACCGAATGTGGTCGGTCCGGTCGGTGTGTCGGTCGGTCCGGTCCATCCGGTCCGTTTGCTCACCCCTAATTGTATCCCCTACTAAGAGTGCTAGGTGCACCAATAATCGTTATTGGTGTGCCATTTCAGCATCCATCTAATAACACCACAATACTTAAGACATTATCTCTAGCTATAACTATTATAGACGCATGTGGGTCACATAACACACCGTCTAAAGTACCTCACTCACAAGGAAAAAAAAGAAAACCCAACATAGCTCGCCAATTAACCAACGAAGGGCGAACGGCGCTACACTAATGCGGAGAACGGTGCGAAACGGTTGCGCCGTTTGTGCCAAAAAAGCCAATGGCGTGTGGTAGGAGAGTTGCATCGTGTACTCTTAGGCTGGACACTAACGTGACCCAATTTGCATCATCATTCCGGCTGCCACCTCAGCATTCTCTCTCTTCAACTCATTTTCACCTCTCTCCCCACAATCGTGACCCATATTGCATCATCATTATTATTAACACAAATTTGGAACGTTTAAATGCAGAAAAGAGAGATAGAGATGTTTTGAATTCGGTCATGTGAGCAACCGAATTTGTTTTTTGAAGCCCGGCGACCGATTTCTCACAAAGGAGTCAACTGATTTCGAAATCGGTCGGCAAACCCTTCGACCGAATGTTTACGGCCCCTTAGTGGGCAGCCTTATACTAATAAAACGCATCTTATGGACGTATCGGTAGAAGATAAGAGCATCCGGTGGTATATTTGTAAAGACTTACTTATCGTAAACTTTTAAGTTTACTTTTCTTGCTTTAATCTAATTTTTATTTTAGTGAAGGAAAAATTAGTTGTCATTGCCAATAAACGTAATTTTAATTTTTAGTTTTAAGGAACAAAATAATTTTCAATAAACTAATGTTGTTGTCGTTACAAAAGATAATCCATAATATTTCTTTGAAAAGTTTCGTGTGTTTGTTTATCACGTAGTTTTTTGGTCTTTCTCGTTGTATAGTGCATCTCTCAATCCATATATGTTATATATTTGGTTGCGAACTAATATACAATTCGTTAAACTCACTTATCGTAAACTTTTGATCTTTCAAAATCATGTTATGCAATATGATGCAAATGTATGATTCATCGTAGCATGTTGATAGTGTAAGCACGCGCTAGTTGTTGTATAATTCCCCAACGTCCTTGAACGACACCAAAAGCTCGTTCAACATCTTTTCCTGGACTTTATTGTCGTCTCTTAAAGAATCCTTGTTTCTCATCTTATGCCATCGTAGATGATTTGACAATAAGCCATTGTATGTAAATCCCGTTGGCTAGGTAATACCATTTTCGTATGTAACACCATTTACTTCAAACGTAACCACATGGGTGATGTCATTAATAAGGTCGTCGAATAACAGAGATAACTTAGAACATTAAGATCATTATTCAAACCCGCTACACCAAAAAAGGCATGCCAAATCCACAAAACCATACAACGCAACAACTTCGAGCATTACAGTTGGGTGTTTTTATCACCTCTTGTAGATTGCTCGTGCTATGACTTCGGACATTTGTCCATTTTCAATGCATACAATCAAGGCTTCCAAGATTATCAAACAATTGTAACAATAGTATCGTTTGAGTGTTTACCTTCTTTTATAAAAGTTTGGTATTTTTGTGTCTCAAAAAAGGTATAATTTTATTTTTTTATTTTTTTATTTTTATTTTTAAATAAAACATGATACTTATTATTAAACTTTCCATTGTATAGGGACTGACGTATAGTTTGATAATCTTTTGTGTGGTTAAACTTTATTATTAACACTCAACAAATATCTTGTTACAATTATTACCCAATCAAAAAGTTGTACAGTTTATACATTCTGCTTTAACTAGTTGTACATTAAACTTATAAGATTTACAAGAAGTTGATGTAAGGTTTGGCTAATGTAAAAATATACACTTTATATGTGTCCTAAGTTACATATAAGTTATGTTAAAAGTCTGGTATTCATATGCACACGAAAAAAAAATAATAAATAATAATAATAATAATAATAATAATAATAATAATAATAATAATAATAATAATAAGTTTCTCGGCTCCCGACTAACTTCTTGTAAATCTTATAAGTTTCTAATAAAGTGATGTTTATAATAAAAAAAAATAATAATAATAATAAATAATAATAATAATAATAATAATAATAATAATAATAATAATAATAATAATAATAATAATAATAATAATAACAATAATTTACACAAGCCTGTTACATATTGCATCACCAAAATAGCATTATAGGCCTCTCTATTGCTTAGATTTTGTCTCTTGTTGAATGCCATTTTGTTGAATCTGTAATCAATATAATCCCATAATCGAGGATTGGTAAGAAAAATAATGGTACATGAAGATTGTTGCTTGTTAAAGAAAAACAAAATGTGACTAGCTTCAGTAGCTTGTGACTTGTTAACAATTAACAATAAGAATAAAAACACAAATGTGGGCTGTTAAACAAAAACACCAACCGTAGGCTTGTGGCTTATTAAACAAAAGAAAAAGAAATTCGAAAAAATGGTATTGTTTATCATTAAGCTAGAGGTTTATTCTAGTTTTAATTTGGTACTTCACCATATATATACTAAACATGTGTTTAATTTGTCAGTGCGTTTACATTTCATGAACAGTAAGCACATACAATAAGGTAATGATATTCATATCGATAGCTTGTATGAATCTCTTACCCATAAGAAGCAATCTTGTTGCAAGAGGTTTAACACTCGGTTCTTTCACTTGCGTGCACTGGTCGACTCATATGGAAGACATTAACCATGCTTTATTTCTTTGTGAGCGGGCAAGGGATGTATGGGCCTACCATGGAGCTGTTGGTCTTACTAACAACAATTGAGGAAATGGTAAGTGCCACACAGGAGCGACAAAAAAGGTGAGTTTTAAGTTGATGTTAATGTGGCGAATATGGCGTAAGAAACTCCAAAACTCATGGACAAGGTGATCTCGAGCAGAATAAAGTGAAAGAATATGCTCATGTGATGCTGCAAGACTTTTCCTGAGCAAATATAGCTACTGAAGCAACTACGACCCCCATAATGCACCCTCGGAAGCGTGGCCTGCTCCAACATACGGATTGATAAAGATTAATGGTGATGTTGATGCATTAAACAATGGTGTAGCAGGCCTTGGTTTTGTCATAGACACCAAAGCGGGTCAGTATTGGCAGCAGGCTTTAAAAATGGCATTAGAATCAATCATGTATACTGCATTCACTGGATACCAACGATTCGTTGTTCATGTTCATAAACAGTATGAAAACACTGCCTTTTTTCGTAGCAAGAATATGAAACCAGCTTAACCAAGTTAAACTATATGCTATTCAAATGCAAAGTGAGTTCCAAACTACATGCTATTCGTAGCAAGAATATCAAACTATATCAGGGTTCTAAATAGCGCGCTATGGCGACGCTATACAAATATGAAACAGGTTAAGGCGTCGTCTCTAGGCGTAGCGTGCAATAAAGCGCGATAAGGCGTGATAAAGCGCGCTATAGCGCAAGGCATGGCGCCTTTTTTTGAAGCTTTTAAGATTTTTTATTTTTTATTTTTTTTTTTTAATTTTTCTAAAGAGATTTATTGGACTTGAGCTTGTTTACAAGTATTTATTCGGGCTTACTAAATCCATAACTGAGTTTTAAGCCTATTAGCTAACTAATATCGACAACTCTATAAATATTTTTGCCGCTTTGAATCACGCCTTAAAAACGCTATGCCGCAACGCCTCACGCTAAAGCTTGAGGCTTGGCTATGCCGCTACGCCACGCTTCACGCTATTTATAACCTTGAACTATATGCTATTCAAATGCAAAGTGAGTTCCAAAAGTATGATCACCCTGAAAAGGAATCCTGGAATTCGAAAAGACTGGATGCTAAGATGGATTCAATTATACTACATCAAACCATAACAGGTTGATAAAAACAAATTTCCAACTGAGTTTCTATAGACTTAATCTGAATTACTACAGCAACTACCCAAGAAGTTAACTTCGAAAATAAAACAAGGGTATATCTAAAAACACACTTGAAAAAAGAAAACATTCAAGTTCAAAGTTCAACACATGAATAGCATAATAGCAAATAAAGATATAAGAGTCAGAAATAATATGGACTCTAAATAACAAAATAGCGTTCCATCGTATAGGAGGGTAAAAAATCTTCGAAAGCACAGCATAATGAGGGGGACAGAATCTTGTAAACCAGAAAGAGCTAAACAGCTCCGACTCTTGTAAACCAGAAAGAACTCAACAGTTCCAACTCTAACCAGAAAGAACTTAGCAGCTTTACCCAGTCCCGCAACAGGTGTCCGTGGCTTGTGAAACTACAAAACAGCAAGTTCACAACGACCAGATATAATATCCTTTAAGTCAGCTAGTCATGTCTACAGGTGGAGGATCTAAATGGTCATTTATATCTCGCGATATCCTTGTATAAATGACCATTTACAGCCTCATGTAGCCTCATGTAGTCATGTCAGAATTTCCCCAAATTATCTAAGTCCCTCTTCAAGATGAACAGTCACCAATAGCCTCATTCAATCATCAACCATTCTTATCCTTTTCCCCCTTATCTTTTCACTTCCATAAGATTTTAAAACAAGTCAACAATCAAGACCCTCGTTTAATCGTCACCCTCTCTTTTCTTTTTTCTTTTTTTCTTTTTTTTAATCTTTTCACTTCCATATGATTTCCGATTTTCTATCACTCAATAAACAATCAGAATGTCAGAAACCCTTAAAAACGTCAAATGATAACCTCATTAAACTACCTTTAACCGACCCATTAAATACAAGACGTTAATGAGCATCATATAACTTCATCCATAACAAACTCATCGCATCAACCATCTTCAACTAGCCATAAACATCGTCATTCATCTCGTGTGCCTCTTCACAACGTGGCATCTCTTTTAAACACTCAGAACAAAGATACTCCAAAGAAAACGTCTCTTCATATTCACTATTATGTACACACCTGCCACACATGAGTCACAAGTCCTTTTGCTACTAACTCACCATTGATTTTATTACTTCATTTATTTATTTTATAATTATTTTTTTCTTCTCTCTTTTACACACTAACCAAAGTAATCAAACTATATGCATCAATATAAGGAAAATTCACATCTCAACACATAAAAAACATTAATGGAACAAAATCCATTGCAAGCAAGAAGTGAGTAGCAATGACTTATTATTCAAATAAAGAATAATGTGCACTATACCTATCAGGCATCAATATCAATAAGGCTGGCCANCTTTCACTTGACAGCTGTCAGCTGGACAGTCATAGACAAGTCTTACATTCTGACATCTTGGGCATACTTCAACATCTATATCACGGTCATCATCAGATGGTTGATATGAATTTCCCCGATGATAATAATGTGGAACGCAACTATTTTGGTGTTTGTTACCACCAGTATTCAATAAACACTTCACCTCATTGAACTGGTCATGTGTTATACCATAGAACCCACCGGTTCTTATATGTTTAATACCTGAAGTACCTTCACTTGAATTGAAAGACTTCAAGTTTTTTAAGATACCCTCACTGCTGAGCCTTGTACATCCAGGAATAGACAACTGCATCAAAAGCAAACAGTGGTTATACATCTTACAAGAAACATAGTTCCAGATTACGTGTTTCCACTATTATGTGAAAAGAAATATAATACTTTTTTAGGATATTAAAAAAAGAGAACCTAGTGTGCCAAAATCATGTAATTAAATTTCTAAAGATGAGAATAGAACAGCTGCAGAACACTTGACTGAAAATTTACCAAAAAGTAAAATATCCTTTCAATATAATGCATTCCATAACTAGAGCTTTTGCAATTTGAATGTGAGGAAAGAAGCATGACTCATGCATTCACATTACGAACAAAAATCAAAGCATTTTGAAGAACAAATAGGAAAAAGAAAAGTTATTTTGATGCATCTATTAATAGAAGTAAAGAACGAATATGCTTTGCATGTGAGAACTAGAACACCAAAGGACACATTTTCTTCAAGAAAAAATGTTATTACGTAATCTTCAATGAGTATTATGTTGCTGGCATCTATGAGCAAGATGGTTGCATACAACAATTCATTCAACATGCCTATCATGCATTTGTGTATTCTAGCAATCAATGTGGGGTTTACCTCATTAATAAACCTTGTGTTATAGCATTCATGTATTCTAGCATTCAAATAATATAACAAGCAAAAATCCATTATTTACAGCACGCAAAGAGAAACAATTTAATCTAGTTTTAGGTTTGCAGATCAGATACTTTCCTACTAGTTTTGTTGAATCAACACGACTATTCCAATATGCATATGCGCCAAAAAGATGGTTTTGGTACTTAAATTAAGCTGGCATTTTAAACACGACGATTTTGTCAGAAGACGACAATGAACAACTTCCATTTCAATTCCAGAGACTTGACATATATTACTACAAATAATATGTTTGACAAAGTCTTGTCCTTTTGTGTTTTGAGTTCTCACTTCCAGCAATGTTTAGTGGTTTAAACTATCGCCAGCATGATAAACCATAACGGTAGAAATTTTTTGGAAGAGAGAGAAAGACGCTTGTGACACGTGCTTTTCTATTAATAGGTATAATTTCATCCATTTATTAAAATGCAGATTTCAGCATGTGTTCCATAAATAGAACAAGTACAATGTTATTTAATACAGCAGAAGTCAATTAGTCACCAAAAGCTATCAAATTACTTTATACTAGTAGAAAATAGGAAGACGGTTCCTAACTTCATGGAAACATAACAGGAATTAAAACCATAAATATGTCAAGAACATAAACAAGAAAGACGTTAAAGCGTAAATAAACGATTGAAACACAGCTCACCTTGGTCAACTTTGGGTTAGTCTCCAATACACGCTTCAAACCATCATCAGTGATCCTCGTACATTTGATAAGACTCAAAGACACGAGATTGCCTTCTGCCCTATTAGTTAATTGCACAAGTACATCATCAGTGATCCTCTCATTCAACGGCTGATCAATGTGTATACTCCTCCACAATAGCGAATCATTGTGAATGGTAGAACACAAAGATCTAGAAACACGCTCCACTAAAAGAAGATCTTTAGTTTCCAAATAACTTAAAGCCAGAAAAAACGCCTCGTGAGGATCTCCTCCAGCCGCACTAGGAGAATGATCCTCACTCGTCGTGACATGAGCACTCGTACTTCCATAATCGAAACCCATTATATCATCCTTCATAACATCTCTAAATTGGAACCCCGTCATGGAATCATCAACCATAAAACCCGAACCACCCTTAATATCAGGAGCCTCATTGCTTGGAAATGACTGAAACTTCATAGAATGATTCATAACATCACTAAACTGAAATCCCGTCGTGGAATTATCAACCATAACACCGGAACCACCCTTAATATCAGGCGCCGCATTGCTTGGAAACGACTGAAACCTCATAGCATGATTCGTAACACCGCTAAACTGAAACCCCGTCGTGGAATTATCAACCATAAAACCCGCACCACCCTTACTATCAGGCGCCTCATTGCTTGGAAACGACTGAAACTTCATAGCATGGTTCATAATCAAATTAATCCCGCTAAACAACCCGTAATCCTCCCTCGTATTTCCAAAACTATTCCTAACATACACCCCAAAATCCGCATCCAAATCCTCAAGCCACCCGTTAATAGCCGTAAACGTAGTACTAATATCAATATCCATCCCAAACGGATCCGACGGCAATAAGTCAATAATATCTACCCCCGACCCCGTATCACCACCACCACCCTTATCAACTCTCTCTCTTCCATATCCAAAACAATCACACCTCTCTTCCATCCTTAACGGCGAAACTAAATTATTCGGCCTTTGAGTATAATTCAAAGCCATATTCTACACTCCCAAAACTTAACCCCTAGATTCAGCCAATTCACCAAATCACCAAAATACCAAACTTTTTTTTTATATATTTTTTCCCTAACTTTTTTTTTCCCTTTTTTTTTAAATCTTTCAATAATAATAATAATAATAATAACCTAACCCTAATAATAATAAAAACCCTCAATTTTTGGGGCAAACTAAAACACGCACCAAATAATATCACAGAGTTTATAAATCAGCTACAATATATAAATATATACAAATAAATAAAGAATCAATGAATAATACTAACCCTAACCCTAAATCTAATAAAAATATATAAAATTTGATTAAATTACGTCTAACCGGAAAACTTAACGCCGTTAAATGTGGAACAAGATAATAATACAAATTCGATCTCAATAATCGAATCTGTTAAAACGAGTTTTTTTTTTTTTTTTTTTTTTTTTTTTTTTTTTTTAAACGTTTTCTTTTTCTTTTCTTTTTTTTTTTGTAGTGTATATAGATATGTTTTGTATGAAGATAAGTGGGTGGGTATTTAAATGTATTTTGTATTTTTGGTAAAAGATTTTTAAGGGATGTATGTATAATTATTATTTATTTTGTGACTGCCGTAGTCAAAACACTGTCGGTACGCGTGTCGTGCTGTGCTCGAAATAAATTATCAGTTCGGTAAATAATTACTAGTGTAGTCATCAAGCNACTTTGTATTTTAAAAACCCAACATATATTGTTTTAAAAATATAACATGTATATGCACGAGATTATAAATATCAAAATTAAAGCATGAGATATTGTGTGTGTAAATAAATACACGAGGTTGTATGAATAGTATAAGAACAACTCAAGTTATTCCTCTTTATCAGTTACTAAAGACTCGTGGTATTCGTTTTTATAAGTTTAACTCATGCGTACACGGGTTTGATAATTAAATACGGCTAAATTATTTTTAGCGAAAATATAAGTATCAAATGTAAGCAAATGTAAGCACGGGTACTATGATGCGATAATAAATATAAGCGATTGTTCTTATAACAATAACTCATGTTATTTCTATCTAAAGTTTATATACAGATATTTGGAAAAAAAATTTAAAAAACTTTATATTTTAACTTTATCAAGGGTCAATATGTGCTATTATAATCGAATATTTGGTACAACATGATATCAAGAGCTAAATTTATCAATGTTGCAGAAAACGGCCTACTCGGCCTTGTACACTACAAGAAAAATGCCTTTTAGCGTCATTTATAGCAACACAAATAGCGACGCATTTTACGTTAGCGACGTGTTTAGCGGCATTAGATGATAAGTCGCTGGAAACGAGTCGCTGATTTTTGCGACTTCTAAAACATGTCGCTAAAAATAGCGACAAGTGTAACGACTTCTCATAATACGTCGCTATAAATTTGCGACATAGGCCGTTTCATGTCGCCATTGGTGACGCTGTTTCATTAATATGTCGCTAGATAAGTTGCTACAAGAGTCGCTAAATTTAGAAATGACGCTGTTTTTGTCGCTAATAATGTCGCTACTTAATGTGTTAGTCACGGTCTAATCCGCTATCCGCATCGCCGTTCAGGTCAACCATCAAACTTGAGAGTGAAATTTTTAATACAATTAAAATAAAATAACACTAGAACTTCTGATAGAAATTATCCATATATATTATTGTATTATAACATTACAAGAAATGCATACAAATATGAACTTTTCTATAGTACAAACATCCCTTTTACATAGAAATTGACAGAGTTATCACGAGATTTTGAATACAGACCAAACGTGCCCAAGCTAATATCCTAAGATTTCATGTACAAACAAGAATCTTTGGCTCCCCTGAAAATCAATATCATAAACAGAAAATAAAAAGAATGCAGAAAATGTGACAACGTAGAAGCATATGTCAATCTATTCAATACCTGCAGATGTCACAAACCATACGGGTAACAAAAAAAGTAAGTTCTAAAATATCCACAATCTCCTTAAATATATCAATGTAATGATAAAGATAAACACCGCAAAACAACCAGACCTGTGACACACCAGCCCTTGTTCCAACTGCATTTGCTTGCCCCCAAATCTCAGATTAACGTCTTTTCCATGGTCTACATACTGCATATTTAGGGAACAAGTTAAATTAGTGACCAGCTAAAAGCAATGGAATGATATGAATTCAAGTAACTGAAAATTGTAAATACCTTCTGTATATATCCTCTTACGTCTCTCGTTAACTTCCAGAAAAGCTGCATAAACACAAGAGAAAACAATTTAATACATACTGATATCTACTAATACAACAATCCAGCCTCCAATATGAAAAACAAGAAAGTACCATTTTAAATAGGCCTCCAAGCAATGGACCAGCAAGATCAAACCTCTTATTTCCATGATGATCTCTATCATCCTCGGCCCTACGGCCAAGAGCACACAACAGACAGAGGATAATATATCTGATGAAAGTAAAGGTAAGTCACTTCGACATAAAACATAGACATGTCGAAAGTCAGAACACATTAAGCAAAAAAGACTTACCCAAAGTCATATGCTTTATTTGTCACAGTACTCCCCAACTCCCACATGAGGAAGCATTTCTTTTTGAGAATATTACGTGCATACCTGTAATACAACAAGAACCGTGAGCCAAAAACTGATATTAGCTGAAACGACACTATACCTAAGACACTATGAGAGAAGATCATACTTAATTCTCTTCTCCTTTGTGACGACAACAGTGGTACCTCTCTTTCCGATGTAATCTAAATTTGTTCACTCGGTTAAACGGCAAGCCCACATTCCCGACAACCACTGTTTACAACCAAATCCCAAATACAGAGGGCGACTGTCATCTTTGACCCACCTCCCTTTACCATAGTTGCAGGCTGGAATAGAAAGCACAGGAAACAGATAAAAAAGTGATGACTTATGAAAGAAAACAAACTATACTGTTACTTAACGAAGATACACAATACAGCTCTATGGTCCAGTTAAAAATACTAAGATATATAGAAGTACAGAAAAAGCACCTTTCTTTTCCACATTTGACATAGACAATATCGCCTTCCTTTTCGACAGGTGCATCTAGTTTGTTAGGCGCCACTCTGCTGTTTTGTTGGTTTTGAGTCGCTGTGATTTTCTGACACATGAATAGGAACAGAGTCTTTAACAACATCTGTGGTATTTTCTGCACAATCATGATTGGAATTAATATGGGGCATATAACGTGCCAGAAAAATGTAATGCTAAAACTTTTCCTCTATACTAGTTCTAACAATAAGTGGTAAGAAACCAAAAAACAAAGCAAAATTTAGAAATTGAGCAATACTACCTTATTAGTTGATATGAATGTTTTCTGGTTGACTCGTCAATCAACTGTCTTACGTGTTTTACAGTTGACTTCAACTCCTCAGCTCGATTACGGCATTCAATAATTTCTGAGATCCTAATATAATAAATATTGATATTGAGCTGGTAGTCTAACGAATATGACATACTCGTAAGAAGTGATAGCCATCTCTTCTGTAACTCTTTCTTAAACTATTCTTATCGCTACAATCTATCATTTCAATCTTTTTAGTCTAGTGTACCACTAATTTACAGTTCCATTTCAACATAGAAATGTGGATACAATTAGTTGCGATGCTCCATTTAGTTGTCGTCAATAGTTTTGGAATCGGTTAGCTTGCAGGAGCATTCCGAGCCTTCTTAGACTTCTCAAACTGCAGAGAAATGATAACTACCAATTTTGTATTAAACAACTCATTCTTATTGAATAAATTTTAAGCTAAATTATCATAAACACGTACTAACCAGGGTATGAGAATGCAATCACAACTATAGAATACGACTTGTAAAGCTTGTCTCCAATACAAACACTCGTCCTAAAAATTCAACCCTACAACATGATCGAGTTAAATCTACAACATGACTCTCGAGCACCACTATATCAACTAAAACATAAACTAATATTCTTTGAATAACTAAATACTCAACATCTTCACCACAAAACACCAAGCAATTCATCAAACACATGGCGGCCTCTCCATAAACACAGACGAAACTCTAAAATTAAGATGTTAACATATTAAAACGTAGAGGACTTTAAACAAACACTTAATAGGCAAAACAAAAAACGAAATACGAGCTTAAACACATGAATGCGAAGATATATTCGTGAAGAAAACTAACCGGATTGAGAAGTACAGCGGAGTGCGGTGGCAGTACAGTGTAGGTAAGGTCTTAATGCGGTGATGGTATGGTGTTGGTGCGGTGGTGGTACGGCTTGGTCCGGTGGAGGTAGGACGTTGGATCGGTGGCGGTACGGTGTTTATGCGGTGGTGGTACGGTGTTGATGCGGTGGTGGTTCGGTGTTGGTGTTGGTGTGGCGATGGCATCATTTGAGGAAGATGAATGAAATTAGGGCACTGAGTGAAAATCTACATTATAATTTGGGTGGAATGCATATAACTACATGATAGGAAAGCTTAAAGCCTAATTCAAAAGCAAATTGATTAATTAATGTATCAGAGTATCCGACTATCAGAAGCTCACAACAAATTTTTTTACTTTACAAAATGATAAATAATGAATAAATTAGTATGTGCATCTTATTATATTATCAAATAATGTGTTACTTGTATCAAATGAACTTTTTCTTATATAAAAAGATATATCTGAACTTTATGTATTGTTTATATTTTGCACCACAAGACCAAAATTATCAAGACGTTGTTAGCAAGTTGCTTATACGTTTTAAATTTAGCGACTTAACTAGCGTCTATTTGTGGATGTCACAATATTTAGCGACGTTGTTATCGACGTATCTTAATGAAGTCGCATGTTGACGACTCTTTTAGCGACGTGTCTTTCCATGTCGCATTCTTAACGACTCAACTTGCGATATGTTATAGAATGTCGCAAAAGTAGCGACACAATTTGCGATACATATTGCAACAAAATTATTTTAAATTCACTTGCGACGTTATAAGCGACCCAGTTTGCGACATGGAAATATTAAAGTTGCTAATTGTGTCGCTGCACACATCGCTATTTGCGACTTTGAATTTCAGTGTCGCTAAACACGTCGCTAAATGACTATTTTCTTGTAGTGGTAATCGCCGATTACAAGGTAAACGGCCCTGGAACTTGGAGAGATTTACAAGGAAATCGGCCGATTAATCGGCGATTACAAGGTTTAGGGCCGATTAATCGGCTAAAAAACGCTACTCAGCCCTCGACCGCCTCAGGATCGATTCACGATTTTTGCAACATTGAAATTTATACAACAACAACAAGCTCAACACTTATGTCAATTGTACTTATATAATTATTACAAAATATTAAACATGAACAAATTCTTATGTCTGTATATTAAACTCAAATTTAAAATTAAATTTGATTAATTTGTGAATCTCGTGCGTACACGAGACTTCTAAGTAGTTTAAGTGATTAAATATATTTTATAATTAAGATTATCGTAAATTTGTGAGTTTGTAAACTTATGCAACTGCTTATTCTAATTTGGAACTATAAATAGTCTGTCGACGCAATAAAGTTATGTTCAAACAACACGTAAGTTCTTATGTTTATTAAAAAATTGTAAAGCAAATGTTTTAGAAGCTGCTATCAAAATATTAGTATGGTTCCTTTACATTACATTTGACCAAAATAACATAAAACTAAAAAAATACTCGTAGACCTTTAGTTTCATACTTGTGATGGTCAAATATAAACATTGAATGATAATATTAGCAGGTGTGTACATTTAGCTAATTGTTGTAATGAAATGTTATGTCTAAACTGTTTATTATTAACTTTAAAATATCTAGTTATTTCCCTAAGAACACAAGATTTATTGTATGTATTCCAAGTATGTTTGAGTCGATTCTAAAGAGAATGCAGATTACTCTTATAATTGGTATAACAAATAAAGTATATTGATATTTTACCAGTAACAATTAAAGATGCGTTTGGTTCATGCTTTTGGAGGGAATGGAATGAAAGAAAGATTAAAACCTATGTTTGGTTTTTAGGCGGGGCCCACAATTGGGAATGAGGGAATGAGGGAATGATAGATTTCATTCCTACCTTAGTTGGGTGGTTTCACTTGAAACCTGCGGGCCCCATTTTTTTTCATTTCCCACATCTTTCAAACCTTTCCCAAATCCGAATCCAATTCCAATCTCACTTACGAACCAAACGCACCCTAAGTCTTTTACAATCACATAAGTTTCTTTTATTTCTAAAAAAAAAAAAAAAAAAAAAAAAAGTCAATCTTTAGATGGAAGACTACACGAACATAAACTAAAGGTAAAACCTTTAAAATTGGATTTGTTGAAGCAACTTACCTACTTTTTTCCGCTTCATTTCCATATTTATATCAAAGAAGAAGAAAAATTATGTTTGGATCAATATATA